>CAIGRT010137576.1:0-17594 GCA_903798405.1 Fraxinus platypoda
CTCAATTCACAATTTTAATAATAGCGAAAATAGGATAAGCATTTCACTTCTCTTTAACAATTTACCAATTAATCACTACACACGTTAAATTCATTACTCACTCACTTTATACTTATACAATCCCCATATACCATGTAATTCAATACCTAAACTTCTATATTTATCATTTAGTCTCATTCAACTTGTACAATTTGAGAAAAATCAAGTTTTGACAAAAACATCACTAAAATTCCATAATATATAAATATGTCACCTGTTTCTATATACTAAAAATTATCACAACTATTGACAGAATTAGCACTTTCTGGAAATAATTTCAAAATTGCACCAATATATGATTTTGGTCCAAAATTTGCTAAAAAACATGGAAAATTCTAACTTCAAATCCTTAATTCAAGTATCTAGCATCATATACTCAAAAGAAAATCAAAGAATATGAATTTATTTCACAAACCCATTTCAAAGTTCCAATTCCTTATCAAAATTCGAATTTAGGAAAAATTTCCATAAACCCTAAATTCTAATATCATTCTTCAATAAGTAAATTTCATACCTCCAGGAATTGAGAAATAAATTGTAGGTTGTAGCCTAATTTCCACCCTTTCTTTTCATTTCTTTTTTCTTTCTTCCCTTTCCTTGTTTTCTTTTTTTCTTTTTCCCTTTTTCTCTCCTTCTCTACGGTGCTCTCTGTTTCTTCTCCCAGAAATGAACAAATTGAATTGAAGTTAATGGATAACTATAGCCCAATTGCAAAGGCAAGTCCTCACTTTTCATACCAAAAACATATTTAGTCCCTTCGTTCCTAATAATGTAAACTAACTTCCTAAATTTCTTTATATATTATTTTTAGCTCTCCAAGTATTATTAATTACCAATTAGACCCCGTAAAAATCATTTATTCCATTTAATCCTTATTTGACTTTGACTTTGACTTTGACCATAAAAGGATGAGGTGTAACAGAATAGGATCGAGTCGTGTTGAACATAAGTGTAATATATCTTGAAAAAGAATATTGAATAACAGTGGATTATCGATTGTCTTGAATGCATGAATTTACTAGATTACAAATTAAGAATTGAATTAAATGGCAATAGGAGGATTCACGATTCTAAAACAAACATTTACATATTAAATTTACTTTATTTGTTTTGTTATTTTAGGATTAATATAGAAAACATATAAACCATCTATTTTGATATTATCACACTTCGAATTTAATAATAGCTATTGAACTACAAATTAGACCTTATTCTTCATGGAAACGATACTCTTAACTCACAAATCTTATTACTTGTACAATGATCATGTACGCTTGCGGGTTTCATGCGAAGAATGATAAGATAGAAAGAAAATTATAAATGGTCACGCAGCATGATTTGGACCATAATAAATTTTTTTTTTTTTTTAAATCAAACTTTACATGATTTGGTTGATGCTTGTGGTTCCATGAACAACCAATAAAACAGTAAAATTGGTTGAAGCTAAAGTAAAAATGAAAAATAAAAAAAATATATGAATGCTTGAAGCGAGTCTGCTACTTTCATGTTGATACCTATTGTTAAGACTCGTGTTCCATCTTAAAAAAATCAACTTTGTTGAGAAGAGCGACACAATTCTTTATAAATTTGTTCATATTTTTATCTTTAGTCGATATGAAATTTTATCCCTTAATATGTCCTCACATGATGGTGGTTTGTTCGAGTACACTAATTTTAAAATTCGTGTGCTCGTTGGAGTTTAATAAGCTATGATATGATGTTAAGATTTGTGATTTCATTTTAAAATGTCAACTTTATTAATAGGAGTAGTCCAATCTTTTATAAGTTGATCTATATTTTTGTGTTTATTCGATATAGAATGTTATCCTTTAACACCTATATCAGTTAGTTTTATTAATTGACGGTTCACAAAAAGGGATAGTGAACAAATTAATTTCTCCTACTTCAACAACCACCGGTACCAAGGTTTAAAAGATCACACATGTTTACCCTTATATTTAACATTTTGTGACATACCTTGAGATAAATAAGGTTTCTCACATTTCTCTTAAACCCCAAGAATATAAAAAATGAAACCCCATTCTAATCCTCCCAAAACTTTACTGGTAAACATGTCAAAAAATAGCTTTACTTTCTTTTTCACTTCTACAAAAAAAATTCACAAATTATTATTTTTTCTATGATCTACCCCTTCTCACAGCTTCACTTCTCAGGAACTATAGAAATAGATGGCGCTGTACTACCAAATCTATTCAGCCATGAACTAACCATGAAAATGACAAAAAATTTCAGTATTAAAAAATAAAGAGTTTCAAATACTAAATGAAGCTTAACTGTAAGCCTTTGTTTTTGATTGAACACTAAGAACTTTATTTGGCGCATATATGTTAACTTCGTTTTCTGCATTTATTCAATTCTATTTTGGAACCAGCTACCACATGTCACAAGCTCATAGGAATAAAATGACATTATAATTTTAGGGTTTTGCTACTTGTATACCGGGGTTGACATCGTGGTGTGCAGTCCCCTCACAAATAGGGGGGTCCACACCCAATAAAACAATCGTGGGCACCCCCTTTGTGAGGACGGATGTACACCGGGACCCCGGTGAACAAGTAGCACAACCCATAATTTCATTGCTTGATTATCAAGAACAATACGTATAATATTGATTTCAGAATTCTTTTTTATTAATATCTTATGCAGTAAGTTGGACTATATAATACTCGACAATATTCTTCACCAATAGTATCAAACATTGTATACCAAATTAACCTTAATGATGTTGTAATAAACTTGAGGTAGGTAGTTACATGTATGCAGTAAGTATGTGTGTGTGATAAATGGGTGAAAATAAAAAAGAGTACTACAAGATACATATGGAACATGGTCAAAAGAGTACTCAAAATCATTTCAAGCTTAAACTGTATGCCCTAATGAGAAAGTAAAGTTGCAGGTCAAATATAAAAGTAATGTTTCTATTTGATTGTCTTAACCACCACTCTAAAGTTGTCCAACAACAACAGTTGGTCAGACCAAGAATGTCTTAATTTCAAGCTTGTTCTACATTCTTTTTATTAAACTACGATATTTTTCAATCACCTAAGCCATATTTACCTTGGTGCACCAGTGCTCCATTGGAACAGAAATTACTGTTAGCCATATATAGCATATTTGATTTAAGCATAATTTTATTTAGTTTCCTTCTAGTGTAAGTTTCCTTTTTGTTTACTCTTGTAATATATAAACTTAATTATTTCATTAGAAACCTAATCTTTTGGTGGCTCAATAATATGTTTTCTTGTTCTTCTTGTTCTTCTTGTTCTTTGGTTGGTTTATCAAATTAGTTTGCATTGTTTTCAAGGTATCAGAGCCCAAATTTGTGCGTTAAAGTCGATCTTTTCATCCCATTCCTTCTCAAACAATCCGTGAAATTGAAAATAATCAAAAACCTAAATTTGTGTTGAGCCGCCACTGAAAATACACAATATCTCTCAAACCCGACTTCTGTTTGAAGATTGGAGACCATATTTGTGCTCCCGATTACGAGATGACCATACCTGACCGGCGCGTGTAGCACAACGTGCATTATTTCGGTGGCGCATTAGGGTGCATTACGTGTTTTTCGAGGCAATTTCAAAGAGATTGTTTATTCCTTGGTGAGTTTCTGATCGTTTGGTGGTATAGTTTGATTATACATGTACTTTGCAATATTCTAGTGATAGTTCGTGGTGGTGTGTTGGTTGTCGTCATTTTCTTAGAATTTGACAATTTCTTTTTGTTAGTAGTAGCTTATTTGTTGATTTCATAATGACAACTAAAATGGATGATTCAATTCAATCCTTTAGTGTCACATTAAATGGTAAAAATTACTTATGTTCGAATACTGTGATGAGGAACTTTTTAAAGAGAAAAAGATTGTTGGGTTATGTTAGTGGAACTGTTGTGAAACCTAAAAATGCTGCTAAGAATTATGTGACAGAGTTAGATGATTGGGAATCAAACAATGCGAAAATTCTCACTTGGATTCATAATTCTATTGAGCAATCCATTGGTACATAGTTGGCGAAGTTTGAATCAGCAAATGAAGTTTGGGATCACTTTCAGGAGTTATAAACTAAGTCTAACTTAGTAAAATGGTATCGGTTGGAGAATAATATAGAGGCTTTACAACAGAAGAATATGAGTATTCTCAAGTTTTATGCCGCTATGAATTCAATTTGGCATGAGTGGCTCTTATAGAATCAGTGGGATTGAAAGCATGTGAGGAATATATTACTTTTAGAGAGGAGCAGCGATTAGTTCTATTTTTTATGGCACTTCGCAGTAATTTTGAGGGACTTAGAAGCTCTATCTTGTATCGCACTCTACTTCCCTCAATTGATTCGGTGGTTAGTGAACTTATAGATGAAGAAACATGTTTGAAATCTCTTACAGATTATTGTTTCCCATTCCTCTACTGAGGCCGAGTATCGAGCTATGGCATCCACCACCATTACTGAGATTGTGTGGTTTCATTGATTAGTTGTAGACATGGGTGTTACATCCTCCTCTCCAACCCCTATGTATTTTGATAATCAAAGTGCTATTCAAATCTCTCACAAACATGTGTTCCATTAGTGCATGAAGCATATTGAAAGTGACTGTCATCTAGTTCGCTATCATCTGCAGACTGGCACTATTTTCCTACATTTGGTATCCAATATTTATTTTATAAAAGTAGACCCTAAATTCAACTAGATTTAGTTTTATCGTTGTAGCTATTTTTACAATAGAATTTATGATGCCTAAGATTATTAATTATGTGTGGTGCAGATACTTTTAAGCTGAAAGTGAAACCTGGAAAGACTTATCTTCTTCAATTAATCAATGCTGCACATAACGACGAGCTATTTTTCACCATAGCAAACCATACACTCAGTTGTTGAAACAAATGCCATTTATGTGAAACCTTTTGAGATTGAAACACTTGTTATTATCCTCAGCCAAACCACTAATGTTCTTCTCAAGACTAAATCCCACTTCCCGAATGCCTCTTTCTTTATGATGGTCAGAGCATATGTTACAGGCCAAGGAACATTCGACAATTCCACCGTTGCCGACATTCTTAATTATGTTAGTCCATCATACATTCGCCATTCGAAAAAATTTCCATTATTTACACCATCCCAACCGGCCCTAAATGACACTAATTTTGTCAATAATTTCACGAATAAATTACATAGCTTAGAAACTCCTCAATTCCTTGCCAATGTTCCCAAGAAAGTCGATAAACACTTCTTTTTCACAATTGGCCTTGGAATGAGTCCGTGTGATAAAAGAAATCAAACCTGCCAAGGACCTAATGGAACAAAATTTTCTACTTCTGTTAACAATGTATCTTTTGTACAACCAAACACAGCCCTCCTCCAAGCACACTATTCTGGACAATTAAACGGCCTCTATAGCCCAGATTTTCCTGTAAATCCACTTCACTGGTTTAACTATACAGGAACCCCTCCAAACAACACTATGGTCAGCAATGGAACCAAAATTATGGTTCTTCCTTTTAATACAAGTGTAGAACTAATTATGCAAGATACAAGCATTCTCGATGCTGAGAGCCACCTTCTTCATTTCTATGGCTTCAATTTCTTTGTTGTTGGACAAGGTTTCGGTAACTTTGATCCAAACAAGGACCCTAAGAACTTCAACCTTGTCGGTCCCATTGAAAGACACATAGTGGGCGTGCCCTTCGGTGGCTGGGTTGCTATGATACAAGAATCGCTCTGATACAACTTTGTTGATAATCCGGCCAAGTAACTAAAGACGAGAAAATATGAGTAATATGAAAATAATGGATCACACAACAACTAAGATTTCTGTAGAAAAAGAGGATAATTTATATATAGTTCTTTGATTTTAATAAAATCAAGATTTGATACTCATAATCTAAATTTAAACAATTCTTTCAAGTTTCTAATGTATACAACAAGGATCTAATTGTTATCTTAAGTCTCTAAAGTGCCTACACCATGTGGAGTATTTATAGGAGCCAAATTTTAGAATTATAGATGAAGTAGAACGCAAAACCGCATTAAAAACCAAACATGGGTGAAATTTTTCCCGAACGGATGGCGCCTCCCGCCCTGCGCCCCAGTGTCGGCCGTTCTGCTTCCTTTCGTGCTACTGGCACCTCGATTATGTCCCAAAACATTCGAAACATGTTTTTTATCCATTCCAAAGTCTTTTTCCGAGTCAAAGTCTCAATCTATGATGAAATTTGACTTTTTATCAAATCAGACTCCCAAACCAACATTATCTAAGCTTCTCCCATTAATCAAACTTCCAGCTCACATGGAATTTGAGTCACAAAACATAACAAACTCCACCTTGACACAAATTGCATAGCAAGGAATTAAGTCTTTACTCTTCAAGTCATTCTCCAACTCTTTTACCATGTCCCATCCGGACACCCCGTGCCCTCGCCGAGCATATCAGTATTTGTTAACTAAATCTAAGCCCTGCTTACCAACAAAATTACTTTACCATCTTTGCTTGAATCATCCCGTTTACTTCTAGCTGTAGCCGAATCAATAAACATGTTCGAATCACCACAAGTAATTCCAAATCCACCTGAGTTGTTAAACCTGCTTAAATCACCACATGCAACATGATCAACAAGATCACAAAAAGCTCTACCTGAGCTACTAGAAGATTCCCCAGCATTATTATTCGAATCACTACAAACAACCCGATCACAACCAACTCCAACCGAGTTATTACTTATTAAACCATAAGCTGCATCCACAGTGACCGTCGAACTTTCTAACACATACAACCGAGACTTTCTCCGCCACTTAACACAACTCGGGCACCCTTGCTAACTTTCAGAACTCCACCTCCACTGGTATACCTATACCCTTTTGAGTCAAGAGTACTCAAATAGATTATATTTTGGTTTATACCTGGAACATGTCGAACCTGGCCAAGTGTTCTAACTGTCTCATCACACATCTTTATTTTGACATTACCAATCCCAACTATTTTACAAAGCTCATTATTTTTCATCATCATGGAGCCCCCTATAACTATTTCATATGAAGAAAACCAATCCCCATTTGACCACATATGAAAAGTGATAGCCGAATCAAGAATCTAATCCTCGTCAGGTTTGGAGTCACCTTTAGTAATTGTCAAAAGATCTACATCACTATCTTTTTTATGCGAACTCACGTAGCAATAGTAGCTACGAAACCCACGACAAATTAGAACAAACCCAAGAAAGCCAAAAATCAATGTTTGAAAAGCTCGACCCAATAAATTATTGTACCAAAGAACCAAGACAATCGCTAACAATATCTTGACCCGTGATCACAAAACTTATGAAACTTATTTATATTGTAGAATGCCATAAGAATTTAATTCTTGATAAGTCCAAAAATTAATTCAATGAAGAACGAGAAGACAACAATATGCCTCGCAATATTATGTCTCAAATTGTGTATATTTTTATAATGAATGGAATTTATAAGGAGCCCATAAAATCTACTTAAAACGGAATTAATATTCAAAATATCAAGAATTACCATAAAACTAGAGTTTTAAATAAAATAAGATTCTTTCCAAAAATTGAAAAATTCGGTGCCGAACTTGTACTATGCGGCTTCATAGTGTATGTGCATGCGGTCGCATAGCATGCAGTCGCNATTAATAGTCAAAATATCAAGAATTACCATAAAACTAGAGTTGTAAATAAAAGAAGATTCTTTCCAAAAATTGAAAAATTCGGTGCCGAACTTGTACTATGCGGCTTCATAGTGTATGTGCATGCGGTCGCATAGCATGCAGTCGCATGCCTAGGGTAACTATGCGGTCGCATAGTTACTTTTTGCAGCTTTCTTGTCTGCTGCTTGAACAAAGTTTATCCATCATGTTTCTTCCTTCAAGCCCAATATGAAACTTGTTCTTTTACTTGTTGTGATCAATGTTTCATCCACCGTAGCTTGATCAAGCAATCACATTGCCTCATTGACCATCTTTGTCCGCGACCTCGTTATTGATCATTCCTCAACGACCAATAGATCTTTACCCGGACTTTCCTTCTTAACGTGGATCACATCACTTCTTCTACAATATTGACATTACTGAAATTTTCTTTTCTTTCTGATTTGTTGTAGGAAACTTGTTCCGCCACTCATAGCAATCCCTCTTCATGTGACCCTTTTTGTTGCAATACCAACATATTTTACCATTGTTTCCATACTTGACTCTGCCCCTTCCATGACCTACATGTCTTCGACTCACAATCAATAAAGCCATCTGCTTGGGCCTGATAACTGACGACCAAATGCTTTATCTTTCTCCTAAGAATAAAGCGCATCATATACCTCGTCATAGCAAGAGTATCCCAACTATAGAGAATGGTATTTCTAAAAGTCACATATGAAAGCGGTAACGTACAAAACAATATAAACCCTAAATCCTCTACATCATACTTGCCTCCATGGTCTCTAAGTCAGCGACATTTCTTTGAACACCAATAGATGATACTCAAAAAATCCACCTTCCGTCAAGTGATGAGAATACAATCACTGCTTCAAGATTTGGCATTAACGGCATTGTTTGTTGATTATTCTCTTCCCTGCAAAATGTGGACAATTTTTTGTAACAACTGTAATAGCATCGAATGTGAATTCTGAGTTTTACGTGACCAATATTTCCAATTTGTTTTGAGCAATTTTTTTTTTCAGTACCCAACGAATTGTAGTGCAATAAAGTTCGATTAGTACATTTTTGCCAATTGAACAATGACAACATTTTGATTTGGTGTAAACTTTTGAATTTAATGCATCATGTTTCTCAATAGCATATCAACTATAATTGTTGAATCAACATGGTCTCAAAAGCCTAATAGATACACAGAGCATTAGGGATACCTAAAAGCTCTAAAACTTTTCATGTTAAATTGTTGTAAATTGGAATTCTCTGATACCAGTTTGTTGTGAAAAGTGGAAATGATACCGGATTAATCCAATATCAAATCGTTGGAGAAAATAAGATATTAAACCACAATATGAAGTAAAGATTACAAGAACACAAGAAAAATGTGATTTTGCAGAGGATGGAGATTTTATCATAATATGGAGGAAGAATACAAAGATTTTGTGTTTACAATATTTCTAACTTCTCACTTAATCATAATGAAGAGTCAACTATATATAGGGAATAAGTAGGAGACATCCAAACCCTAATAATAGAGTTATAGTTGAAGCAGAATGTCAAAAACAATGTCCAAAAAGGAGTAGGGAAAGAAAAAAAAACACGCTAAACAGCGTTGTCGTGCCGTGGCGCCCGTTGTCGGGCTTCGGGCCAATGCTGGGATGCTAGCATTCTTATCTAGCTTTACGCTAGTAGCGCCTAGACGCCCGTCTCCATCCCAATTATCGTCCAAGGATGTTTTTCTTCAAATCCAACACAAATTCCAACTCTCTAGGCTTCAAAATAGAACTTTAACTAGAATTTGCCAAAAAGACTTCAAATAGGATTCTAAAAACATTCCAAATAGAATTCTTCTTAACGTGCACTTTAATTATAACTTTCAATAAGCTTCAACAAAGAATTTGGGTCACACCATAATTCTAACAATCTCCGCATTCACACGAATTTCACTGCAATGAACAAAATTTCAAAGAAAAAGTCTTCGCATGGAGACAAATTCAGTGCAAAGAATAAACTTAACTTCTTCAATAAAAAATCGCACAAATGAACTTCTCCATCAAAAAATTCCAACTGAAAATATTCTCCACCTTTACTACCCCAACTAGGGGCAATAGTGATCTAATGATCACCAAACAAGGTTGAAACAAGTCTTGTAACAGAATCACAAATAAATGCATGAAAATAATAATCTTAACAAGAATCAACACCCTAAACCACATTCAAACCATCAACAAAATCAGTAGAATCACACCTATGTAGAATCTTATGGCAAAAAATGGGTCTCTTCTAAACAATTGAATACGATAACATCATCGATAATGGAAGAAAGACGGATTTACCTATATCTTCAAAATTCAAGCGAGATGTTTTCTTCAAAAAGGCCCCAAATTAGACTCCAACAGTACAAAAGTCAACTCTAAGTCCACCTGAATTCTTAAAATATGTTGATTAGTAGAAGATTTTGTGTCAACCTACAAGATATATAAATGGAATTTTCTATGTTCCATCAACACAACACGGGCTCATTTGATAACTTTCAAAACTTCACCTTCAACTGTATACCTATACACTTTTGAATCAAGAATACTTAAGGAGATAAGATTTTTCTTCGGATCTAAAACGTGTCTCATTGCATCAAATGTTCTAACCGTCCCATCAAATATCTTTATTCTGACCCGACCAATACTAGCTACCCGACAATGTGTGTTATTATCGATCATCACAACATCTTTTGAAACCATTTCATATGTCGAAAACAATTTCCGATTAGGTGACATATGAAAAATGCAAGCTATATAAAAAATTCAAGTCTCATTAGGTTTGAAGTTATAGTTGGAAACTATTTCATATGTCGAAAACAATTTCCGATTAGGTGACATATAAAAAGTGCAAGCTATATAAAAAATTCAAGTCTCATCAGGTTTGAAGTTGTAGTTGGAAACCATTTCATATGTCGAAAACAATTTCTAATTGTTGATTTGCAATTTACTTTGATTTATTCTGCAATTTATAACAATCGTTTACCAAATGTCCTTTTTCCCAATAATTACAAAATTTGAAGTTAGATTTTGACTTTCCCCTCGAACGACTACCATGAACAATGAAACCATCTACATGATCCCTAGATGCTATGAGATGCTTCATCTTTTCCTTTGAATATAGAGTATCGTAGACTTCTTCGATGGTGAGAGTATCGCGACTATATAAAATTATGGCTCTAAAACACATGTATGAAGCAGGTAATGAACATAATAAAATCAATCACAAATATTCTTCATCATATTTGACCTCCAAAGTTTCCAAATCAGGGACAATTTCCTTAAAAGCAGCTAGGTGATCTTCAAGAGATGTATCTTCTGTCATACAATGAAAATATAGATGTTACTTCATATGCAATTTGCTAGTAAGACTCTTCGTCATGCATAATTGCTCCAATTTTAACAATAATACATCGGCTGACTTTTCCTTCAAAACGTCCCGAAGAATATTATTTGAAAGGTGAAGATATATTTGAGATATGGCATTTCGATTCCTTCTTTGTTTCTCCTTCATATCTTTACCTGCCACAAAGAAAATCTTGTATTGCGATCTAATAGCGAAATATCATACTTCATAGTTGCCATCATGAAAAACCTCGATCTTCCCAAAAAGTTTAACACCAAAAGCTCTAATACCAATTTTTATAAACTAGAATGCTCGGACACCAGTTTGTTGTGAAAAAGCGGAAGTGATATCGGATTAATCCATATCAAATTGTTGGAGAAAATAAGAGATTAAGCAACAGTATGAAGTAAAGATCACAAGAACACAAGAACAATGTAATTTTGCAGAGAATTGAGATTTTATTATAATATCGAGAAAGAATACAAAGATTTTGTATTTACAATATTTCAACTTCTTATTTAATCATAATGAAGAGCTAACTATGTATAGAGAATAAGAAGGAGACGTCCAAACCCTAATAGTAGAGTCGTGGTTGAAGTAGAATGCCAAAACTCAGTAGGGAAAGAAAAATCACAATAAATAGCGTCGTGACGCCACTCTCTGGGCGCCGTAGCGCCTCAAGCCGGCACTAGGGCACATCCAACTTTATGCTGCTTGTGCCGCGACCCGGTGCTTGTCTTCATCCCAATTATCTTCCAGTGATGTTTTCTCTTCAAGTTCAACGCAAATTCCAACTTCCAATGGGTTTTCAAATAAAACCTTAACTAGAATTTAACAAGAAGAAATATATTTATACATTTATTTGAATTTAATCTTTTGAATGCCATACTTCTTTAATAGCATGTTTGAAAAATCTTAAATTATAATTTATCCCCGAAGAAATATACTTCTAATATATACATTAAGTTAAATTCACGATTACTATCCATACTTTTTGTAGTACCTACCGTTCATAAATACTTAGAAGCACTACTAAACAAATTTAAAAATCATTAAATGTTGGGAGGGAAAATAAAATTATTAAAATCAGATTCACTGTTTTTATTTTCATGTTCTAAATCAAACAGGTCACAATTCTCGCACAAAGTCACAAATTTTAAAGATACGTGTTTTAAGGTCACATATGAAGAGACATGAATCACAAAATATTGTCACATATTTATGAATGACTATTACAAACACAAACTTATAAGTTACATTTACATAATGTAGTATGTTAACGTATTACAAATATTTTAAGTCATGATCACACAACCCCATAGATCACAGTCGTACAATGTAATGACAATTTTCTCATGAAATGATCATTTTTCAAAGACATGTGCCTTAAGTTACATTCCTAAATTGTACATGCGTACTTGAAATTATAGATTGTCACATATTTGTGATTAAGATTCAGAGTACCAAAACTTATAAGTTATAACCACACAATGTATTAGCTCCGAGTCACAATTTTAGCACAAAATCATAGAAAAATATTGTGGTCGATGCCATGACCGGAACAATTATTTACGTTATTTAATACCATGCTTCGTTAGTAGATGTATAAATGATGTAGAAACCATGGCCAATTATTTTGGAAAAGCTGTGGACAAGAAAGAAAATACATTAGGAATTTGTGGCCTATTTCTTCATTTATTCTGGATAATCACGCCATGGAGTATTTTCCGTTTTATGATTCGTGAGAATGTCAGGAGGAAGAAAACTGGTTATTTTTTCTAGGAAGTGTTAAAAAAAATAATCATCAACTATCATTTATTAATCCTCGATTTAAGTCATATTATTCTCTTATTTAAATTCATATATTTATAATTTTAGATAAGGTAATAATAATTTTTGACCTGGTTTTTGAAATAATTATACAAGTTTGATATTTCTAAAATTGTATTTTTAAAATATGATAGTTATGATTTTTCCCCGTTGTTTAATACAATGCCACTGAGCTCTTTTAAAATCAGATTGCTTTATTGTCGATTGAATTTTGTCTCAATATCTTGAAAATTAATACATAGAACAAAATGTCAATTATATGCCTCTGCAATAAAACATTCTGACTAACTTTATTTCTCATATGTTGTTTGAGATTTCCTAAATTGCGTTCAATGGGATACATCCATTTGGTAGGAACCGACCCAACTAGAAATGCCTCATAAGTTAAATGTAAAACCAAGTGAATCATAATATCCAAAAAAGCGGATGAAAATACACATTCCAATTTGCAAAGAATATTGAGCACATTTTATTAATTGAGATAGCTTTAAATTTCCCTTGCACTTACAGCAAAAAATTTCACATATTTTGATTTTGTTTATGATCTATCCCTTCTCACAGCTTCACTTCTCAGGAACTATAGAAATGGATGGCAATGTACAACCAACCTGGGGTTCCAACCTATTCAGCCATGAACTAACTATGAAAATGACACAAAAATTATCTGCATTGAAAATAAAGAGTTTCAAATGCTAAATGAAGCTTTTCAGTAAGCCTTTGTTTTTGCTTGAACACTAAGAACTTTGTTTGGTACATATGTTAAATTTGTCTTCAGCATTTACTGAATTCTAGTCTGGAACCAGCTACCTGATGTCATGAGCTCATAGGAATAATTTGACAAATATTTTATTGCTTGAAGATTAAGAACAATTTATATCATCTTGACTTCAGATCTCCTTTTAGTAATATATATCTTGTTTTGGTAAGTTGGACTATAGATTACTTGGAAAATGTTAAGGAAGTAAAAGAAAATTTATAATCTTGATCTATGGCACCAAATACTGAAACCAGACCATAATGATGTAATAATAAACTCGAGGTTGGCAGTTTCAAATACATCCTATTTCTGACAGTGGCATGCAGATATAGATTGTGTGTACGTGTGTGTCAAATGGGTGAAAAAAAAAATGGTATTACAAGATACTTATTGAACATGGTCAAAGACTCAAAATCATTTCAAGCTTAAAATGCATGCCATAATGAGGAAGGGAAGGTTTGACGATAAGGAAAGTTGCAAGTCAAATATACATATAATATTTCTTTTTGATTGTCTTTGCCACCACTCTAACGTACTTGTCCTCCAACAACAGTTGGCCCGACCGAGATTGTCTTAATTTCAAGCTTGTTCTACTCAACTCTTTTCATTAAACTAAGGTATTGTTCAATCACCTACTTCATATATATACCCAGTGCGCCGATGCACCTATGCAGCAGCAACTACAATTTAAGAATACAATTCTCCAATCAGCAATATCATTCTATTTGTCTTGTCGAAAAAGTCCAAAAACAACAAGAAATGGGCGAAAATTTTCCATCAATAATGTTTATTGGAGTTCTTACTTTAGCATTGTGTGTTTTCCCTGGTTTTGTTCTATCTCAGAATGGAGGCACCATCAGGCACTACAAATTTAATGTAAGTATATGTTATCTCAACATCATGCATTGGGAATGTTAGGTTATGACTTCAGTTTTTAATTATACAGTTTTGATATTCTTTGTAGATTCAAATGAAAACTGTGACGCGACTATGCCACACAAAAAGTGTGGTGACAGTAAATGGTAAATTTCCTGGACCTCGTATCACGGTTATGGAAGGTGATCGCCTTCTAATTGAAGTGGTTAATCATGTCCCGAACAACATCTCCATCCACTGGTACAAAATTCAATTAAATTTCCTTCCATGAGTACGATGAAATGCACAATTCTTGCTTGAGTCAAGTGTATTATAACTTTTTTTTTTTCATTGTAACAGGCACGGGATTAGGCAGCTTCGTAGTGGATGGTCAGATGGACCAGCATATATTACACAATGTCCTATCCAAACTGGACAAAGCTATGCGTACAATTTCACTGTTGTAGGCCAAAGAGGAACTCTTTGGTGGCATGCACATATTTCATGGCTAAGATCAACTCTCTATGGCCCTATAATCATTCTTCCCAAACAAGGCACCCCTTATCCATTTGCTAAACCCTATAAGGAAGTTCCCATCATCTTTGGTAATTGATCAATACTTACAATCTAACCATTTTTTACAAGTCTCCATAAACGCTTTTAATTATCAAGCTTAATTAAAATCAAATTTCATTGAAGATTCTTTGATTATTCCAGGAGAATGGTTCAATGCTGATCCTGAGGCCATAATTAGCCAAGCCTTGCAAACTGGAGGTGGCCCCAATGTTTCTGATGCATATACCATCAACGGACTGCCAGGGCCGCTGTATAATTGCTCAACCAAAGGTATCCAATATCTCTTTTACAAGAGTAGACCCTAAATTCATCAAGATTTTGTTTTATCATTGCAGCTGTTTTTACAATAGAATTTATGTTGCCTAATATTATTAATTATATGTGGTGCAGATACTTTTAAGCTGAAAGTGAAACCTGGAAAGACTTATCTTTTTCGATTAATCAACGCTGCACTCAACGACGAGCTCTTTTTCAGCGTAGCAAACCATACATTCACAGTTGTTGAAACTGATGCCATTTATGTGAAACCTTTTGAGACTGAAACACTTGTTATTACCCCCGGCCAAACCACTAATGTTCTTCTCAAGACTAAATCCCACTTCCCGAATGCCTCTTTCTTCATGATGGCTAGACCATATGTTACAGGCCAAGGCACATTCGACAATTCCACCGTTGCTGGCATCCTTAATTATGTCATTCCATCAAACATTCACCATTCGAAAAAACTTCCATTATTCACACCATCCCTACCTGCCCTAAATGACACTAATTTTGTCACTAATTTCACGAATAAATTACGCAGTTTAGCAACTCCTCAATTCCCTGCCAATGTTCCCAAGAAAGTCGATAAACACTTCTTTTTCACAGTTGGCCTTGGAACGAGTCCGTGTGATAAAAGAAATCAAACCTGCCAAGGACCTAATGGAACAAAATTTTCTGCTTCTGTTAACAATGTATCTTTTGTACAACCAAACACAGCCCTCCTCCAAGCACACTACTCTGGACAATCAAACGGCCTTTATAGCCCATATTTTCCTGTAAATCCACTTCACTGGTTTAACTATACAGGAACCCCTCCAAACAACACTATGGTCAGCAATGGAACCAAACTTATGGTTCTTCCTTTCAATACAAGTGTAGAACTAATTATGCAGGATACAAGCATTCTTGGTGCTGAGAGCCACCCTCTTCATCTCCATGGCTTCAATTTCTTTGTTGTTGGACAAGGTTTCGGAAACTTTGATCCGAGCAAGGACCCAAAGAACTTCAACCTTATCGATCCCATTGAAAGAAACACCGTGGGTGTGCCCTCTGGTGGATGGGTTGCTATCAGGTTTTTAGCAGACAATCCAGGTGAGTTCAATACTATAGAAACAAAAACTAAATTCTTTCTTACTGCTAAACAAGATGCAATCAATTACAAGAATATAAAGCATGAAAACTGAATTATAAACCCTACATTACAAATATATTTAACAAGAGGTTACTGTTAAACTATAGAAAATTGGTTTGTGGACAACAATTGGCAAGAATGACATATAGCATGAATTATCTGTTGTCAGGTGTGTGGTTCATGCATTGCCACCTAGAAGTTCACACAAGCTGGGGTTTGAAGATGGCGTGGCTAGTTTTAGATGGAAAACTTCCCAATCAGAAGTTGCTTCCACCACCTGCAGATCTTCCCAAATGTTGATCATGCATGAATTTCGAAGAACTAATGGTGCCCTCAGTCTTATTTTTCTTCTATGGCACCATATTTTGTCTTGGTTTTTTGTACTATTTCCATTTTGAGTTTTGGCATTAGCCACATTGTTTTGTTGATTTTTATTTTTTCCCTGCAAAATGTGGACTTTTTTTTTTAAAAAACATCTATAATATCATGGAATGTGGACTTAATAGTTTATCTCATCATTATTTCCCATTTGTTTTGAGCAAAATTATGTTTTCAATATCCAACGAATTTTTTTGTAATTGAGGCCTTTCCTCTCAACATGAAACTTAATACTCAGCAATCAATCAACAATTAAATAAAGCAAAAAAAGTGTTAAGTGTAGCATGACATTTTTGCTGTCAATCCACTATGCTTTTTGCAATTATCATTCCCTGATTTACTAGTACACGTTTGGTAGTCTATTTTTGAATTATGGACTATGTATGGTATGGTGATAAAGCTGTCAAATGCACTGTCTTGTAGTAGGTGAAGTATGGAAGACTTTTTGTACTTAAATTACTTTGTAAAGTTTATATATATATCAATGAAAACAGCCAGCAATGATAATCCTTTTTTTACCATTTTCTTTGTTCACTTTCCTTTCTCTTTGCTTTGTTAATATTCTCACAAAAAGAACAAAAAGAATTTATGCCGTGAAGACCCCAATCACCCAACTAACACTTAGAGTGGATATGGCTTCAATGCAACTAAGATATCCAAGGTGTTGGGTTTTTTGATACCCAATAAATTCGGGTAATGATGTAAAATAGTTGTCGGATT
>CAIGRT010137579.1:0-30575 GCA_903798405.1 Fraxinus platypoda
ATAGAGATTATTCTTTCCATATCTTCAACACTGCTAAACAAAAGAGAACTTTGATTATTTTATTTTGAATTCTTTACTATTTATCACTTTTGAATCCTGAAGCATGTTGCTGTAGCTTAGGAGCTGCAACTGTATGTGAAATGCTTATCAAAGATCTTTTCTTACCTTCGTGTACATGGGTTATATATATACTTGGTCCTTTTCTTGGGGATCCATTACAAAGTTCTTATTTCTATATTCTCCTCTGAAGAAGCCATTGGAAGATTTGATTGATCACTAAGTGATTGAAGTCCAGTTCAGTTGTCCTACTTCCAGCATGAAGAATTGTTGTTAGCAGAATGATTGAAAAAGTTACTGTATTGTCCATCATGAATATTTTGTGTGTGTATATATGCCATATTGGACAATTTCCTCCTAAGCTTGACATGGATAAATTTAAGCACTTAATACATAGCCCGGTAAACTGGGCAGGCGAACAACATTGTTATTTGGATCTGAATTTTGTTGGTCCTTGATGATTTTTATAGTCATTAGAAAAGAAAAAAAACTGAAGTTTTGACGATCTGTGTTATTTGCCAATCTAAATTTGTAATTCATAAATTACCTTCTATCTGAAAAACACACTGTTTCATGTGCTTGCTGCAAATATCTAACTCGTTTCTCTTCCATTTTAACAGTAGCTGTTAAGTCAACCAATAATATTTATGATACTTGGATTGATGGAGTCGAGTAAAATTTGTGGTTGGGACTTGGGAGAAAATGGCTAACTTGCCACATTTTCTTTTCTAATTTTTTACGTCCTTTGGGGAGTTCTGCCAAGATATAAAACACGGGGACTATAAAGCAATTTACTGAAGATGTATGTGCAACTGCAAATTGCAACTTATGCAGGGAGGATAATTTTCATTTTTTTAGTATGGGGGTGAGAATGCAGGGAAGTGGTGACAATGAAATCCAATTTGTCTATGCTGTGTAGTTGCTGCCATAGCTTGATTGCTTGGGTTTGTTTCATGAACCATTCACAACAAGCAAATACAATCTTTCTCCTGGTAGCATCTTTTGCATTTGTGAAATATATAACTTTCTTTTCTGAATGATAGTACGTGTATAAAGGTATATTGTGTATACCGCATTGTTGGCAGACGTTAATTTAATGATACAATCGAAAGTTGGTTGATCCAATAAGATTGAATATAGTCTTTTCCTTCTCTTCTAGTTTTTTACTTGTGTCATTTTTCTGTTCTAAGTAGTGTGGGTTGCTTACCTGTTGCTTGACCTAATTATGGCACCTCTGTCAATTTGCAGGGAGATGATAAACAGTTTGACCTACCAGTGAAAAAGAAAAGTGACATTTGTACAATTATGTATACTAGTGGAACCACCGGGGATCCCAAGGGCGTCATGATTTCAAATAGTAGTATTGTTACACTAATAGCTGGAGTAAAGCGCCTTCTAGGGAGTGTGGAAGAATCGGTAACTATCATATATTTACTTTCGGCACATTGTCGTGGATTAAATTGATGAATAAGATATAGCCCCTGTTTGAGCCCCATTTTATAAATATTCATTTTCCCCAAGCTCGTTTTCAACTACGCATTCTCCCAATAAATTTTTTTTACATGTAAACCCAAGTTTTTTTCTACATATAACCACACATTCTCCAAAACAATCACTATTATAAAACCTATTTCCCCTTAAAACCGGGCTCAAACAGAAGCTTAAAATGTTTCTTCCAATTTCAGTCAAAACATTGAATCAGCAATTAATTGATTATTTCAAATTATTTGAGTAAGAGTTTCAACTTGTTACTTTTTTATCTTTCAGTTGACTGTCGATGATGTATATCTATCATATCTTCCCTTGGCACATATCTTTGATCGGGTGATCGAAGAGTGTTTTATCAATCATGGGGCCTCAATAGGATTTTGGCGTGGGGTAAGAATGCTACATTTATTTTTCTAGTCATACTGGAGCTTATGTAAATTTAATCATTTAACTTATCTGCAGGATGTTAAGTTATTGGTTGAAGACATTGGAGAGCTAAAACCTACTATTTTATGCGCCGTTCCTCGGGTATTAGATAGAATTTATTCAGGTTTGTTTTACCCATCCAGATTTATAACAATATTATTAATTTGTAGATATTTATATTTTGGTACACAGTTGTGGAATGTTGAAAAATACAGCACTGATATTAGATGATTTTAGTGATATTTATTAATTTTTCTTATCGAAATTTTTTATATATATGAGTACCTATTTGTTATTTAATAATAACTTTGAGTTAAAAATATATAATATTTCTGATAAAGAAAAAATGACCATGGTAGAGTGTCTTGACACATGTCCGACACGTTATCCTAGTTGAAGTGTCCGTACCACAGAGCTTGTCGTCAAATGAATTGTTAGGTATTAGTAATGGAACTAATAAAATAGCAGCATATGACATTTTAAAATCTGGAATGGAAAATTCATGTATTATGGGATTGACAAGGCAACTTTCTGCTTGTTTATTCTCCGAAGCAGTCATAAAATTTCTCTCTTTGGACTGATACGTGCATTTTGTTGTCCTTGATTTCTGTGCTCATTTCAGGTTTGCAACAGAAGATCGCTGCTGGGGGTTTCATTAAACAAACATTGTTTAATTTTGCATACTCTTAGTAAGTTCTGTTTTAGCTTTCCTTTGTTCTTGATGGAGGAAGACTAATAAGTGGAAGTTTAAATTGAACTTGGATTCCTATATATCTTGAGTTGCCCTTACCAAAGGAACTGATTGCTGGCTTCTTGAGCAAATCAAGCCAAAGTAAATTGTCAAAGTGGTGCTCAATGCTACTTCTGACTATTTTGTCACTCTATTTAATATCCTGTCAGTCTATTTCAACTTGAAATGTTTGGCTATTTCTTGAATCCTTAAACCAGTTATGTTTTCTATTGTTCTAATATGCATGTTGAAATTTATGCAGCAAGTTACGTAATATGAGGAACGGACTGAAACATTCTAAAGCTGCTCCACTCTGTGACAAAATCGTTTTCAGTAAGGTAGTGAATATATGCTGTATGGACCTGCTATGCCTTTGTTTATATTCTTCCACGTTTATGCGAAAATATAACTGGCATTTCTTTTGCGTGCTCTTTTAGGTAAAACAGGGGTTAGGGGGCAATGTACGACTTATTTTGTCTGGAGCAGCACCTCTTGCCCCTCATGTAGAAGAGTATCTACGAGTAGTGTCATGTTCATATGTTCTTCAAGGATACGGTATTTTGCTTTCATCCTATCAAGTTATGTCTGCCAATATTGGATATTTTTCTCTTTGTTCATATTACAGTGACTTCCTGCTCCTAGTGAAGTGTATTTTTATCTGTTCAACACTTCGAAATTAATAATTGCCCCCTTGCTTCGAAATTAATAATTTATCTGTGGAATCCAGATGTCATGTTATTATTCCCATAGAGGTGTCAGCTGAGAATTTCAACATAGGTTAATCCGCAAAATTTTAAATGCTATGTTTATATTTGTTATACTAGTGAGCTATATTTAATCTTTTGAATTGCTTTTTCCCTAAATAATGCTACCAGTTAATATCCTGATGCCCTAATATTTGTAAGATAGCTCTGGTTCATAAAGTGTAAACCTTCCTTTTCTGGTTTTTATATGGAAATTAAAATGTAGAGTGGAGCACACGTTCCATTATTTGCGGCTTTATCATACAATATCATTATTCTAGTAAGACACTCTTGTTTAAGGGACAAAAGGATAGATTTTCTTTTTTAAATGTCATAAATTGTCGCCTGTAGTATATAGGTTTGTGTAGGTGTAATGCTGATTTCCTGAACCTGGAAATTCATTGATTGGCAGTTGTAATAGCGTATTTTCCAGCTCTAGATGGTATCTGACTTGATTTCTCTACTGTGATATAGGTTTAACAGAAACTTGTGCTGGTACATTCGTATCTATACCGGATGAGATGGACATGCTAGGTACAGTGGGTCCTCCAGTGCCCAATGTGGATGTGCGCCTGGAATCTGTTCCCGAAATGAATTATAATGCCCTTTCAAGTACTCCACGTGGAGAAGTATGCATAAGGGGAGATACTTTATTTTCCGGCTACTTCAAACGTGAGGACCTTACAAATGAAGTCTTGACTGATGGCTGGTTCCACACAGGTTCTGTCTCTAGTTCAATTTGCGGTGCAGTATTTCGAACGTCTTTTCATCTTCATTTTGATAAAAATCTCTTTTCACAGGGGATATTGGTGAGTGGCAACCAAATGGAAGCTTGAAAATTATTGATCGCAAGAAGAACATTTTCAAGCTCTCTCAGGGAGAATATGTTGCCGTGGAAAACTTGGAGAATATTTATGGTCTAGTTCCCGATATTGAATCAGTATGTGTGTCAACTGTTGCGACAGATAAAAAATTATGTACACATGCATATACAAGTTGCATATTCTTCTCTATGATATCTATCTGCAAACCAGACAATGCAGGGGGAAAAAAGAAGATGAAGAAATGGTCTATGTAAAATGCAATATTGTGATTTTGTGGCATTTGATTATTGATACATTATCTCGATTTAGATTTTGTTTCTTGCATTGACATTTAGTAATCTGCAGATATGGATATATGGGAACAGCTTTGAGTCTTTTCTTGTAGCTGTAATCAACCCAAGCAAACAAGCCGTTGATCGGTGGGCCGAACAGAATGGTATATCTGGGGACTTCAATGCCCTTTGTCGGAATCCGAAAGTGAAAGAATACATACTTGGAGAGCTCTCAAAGATTGGAAAGGAAAAGAGGGTATTTTTCCCCCTTTACCTTTTTTTTTCAATCATGTAGACTTCTGTCTTTTGTGCTCTGGTTGCTGAAAGTATAGCAGAAGAAAATTGTTTTGGAAGTTTCAATGCTTCTCTAAACTTTTCTATTACATATTTGGCAGTTAAAGGGTTTTGAATTCATAAAAGCAGTACACCTTGATCCGGAACCATTTGACATGGAACGAGACCTTCTCACTCCAACATTTAAGAAGAAAAGGCCCCAGTTGCTCAAGTACTACCAGGTAGATTTTCTATGACCAGGCTAAGTAGATCATAAGATGCTTTTTGTTTCTGGTTTAATAAATTGCCATCTTTTTTAAAAAGGCTGTGTCTGCAACCATCACTTGCTTGGTTTTTCTGTTTTCCGACCATTCTCCTTTGTCTCTCCATTGATATAAGTGGGCTCACTCAAATTTGCCAATCATATTTTCTTTTGTTGAAAGTTGCTGGCGTTCTCCTCGAGGCACATAGGAACTTTCTACATTTTCCGAGCATCTTGCCATTCTTACCACCCAAATCAAATAGCTAAATTGTCTGCTGTTATCGTATTTACAAGCCAACTTTTATGTTACCCATGATATGCACACCATTTCTATGTTCCTTATACGGTTAATTTGTTTTGCAGAATGTTATTGACAGCATGTATGAGAATGCAAAATAAAGTAGGCTGCTTGGACGAACTTTCTTATTGGCCATCACCATAAAGTTGCTATGCTTTGATAACACCATTTCTGCCGGTCACATTTTGTTTCTGTAACATTTTTACATGTCCACCTGTCATCATTCCCCCTACCCTGTCGCCAAGGGGAAAAAAAAAAGGTTTTACGTTGTGGATGTATATATGGCTGATAACGACTTTAATTGTCTCAATTTCATAGTATTAAAGTTTAGATTGTTTTCTTTTTGGATACAACGTGAGTTGCGACTTTTGAGCTAGAAAGTTATTTTATTTAGAATAATGCTACTTTGCTGGAAAGTGGATAACCGATAGAGTGACATAATAGGTGTTGGCAAGATGTGGTTGGATGAAAAAACAGACTTTGTGCCAATAATTGAGAAGATATGGTTCAATTTCAGGTTCATAGTTCCCAATAGTCTAATGTGTAGTGAAGTTGCATAAAAAGAATGAAGTATGAGAACTACATAAATTCAAATTGGCAATCATCTTCAGCTTTACATTCAAACGTGCAAGTGCATGTATGACTTCTTTCAATTTCAAAAAGTAAAAAATAAGAAATAAAAAAAAATGAAATCTTACTGACTGTATTATTTAAGTAATTAGCTTTTCTTTAGCGCCATGCATCAAATATACCTGTAATGTATTACATCCTCATCTTTTCCCATATTTTTCGACTACGGTCCATAGTTTTATAATTTGAATATTGAGATTCTATTATTGTCATATTTTACCAGAATGTTTTCTCCATTTCGTATTTTATTTTATTTTCTGTACTAGATTGATTAAATTTCCGTGCAACTTGGTAAGTAAGAGTCGGTCACAAAAAAACATTGTAAAGATGCGATGTATTACACTTGGGTAGATCCTGTTGAAATAAGAAAATTAGAGAGAGAAAAGAGAGAAGTAAAGAATATTTGTATATGCTGAGATTTGTATAAACTGTACAAAAGACCAGCATTTTATAGGAGGAGGTGACTACAGAAGGTAACAATATCAACTAATTAAGGCTAATTAGACAAAATATCAATCATTCTTGATTTGGGAAGATATTCCTACATTAGGAATATATTACGAATATACTAATAAATTATATACTGACAATCCTCTTCAAACTTAAGATGGGAGCGAAGATGCAACTTGAGTTTGTAAATCAAATCACGATGATGTCCAGGAGGATGAGCTTTTGTGAAGATGTCAGCAAGCTGATCAGTAGAAGTAACATGATGTAATCGAAGAGTACCTAGCCTAATATGATAACGAATAAAATGACGATCTATCTCAATATGTTTCGTATGTTCATGAAAAAAATCATTGTGGACAATTTGAATGGCACTAGTATTGTCACAATAAATATAAGAACTGCTAGTAAAGGAATCACCATATCCTGTAATAACCATTGAAGCTACAAAAGTTCAGAAGTAGTATTAGCCAATGCACGATATTCAGCTTCCATACTAGAGCGAGAGACAAGTGTTTGTTTCTTACTTCTTCAAGAGATAAGAGTTGTACCGAGCAAGAAGTAATAACCAGTAGTGGAGCTACGATCAGTAGGATCACCTGCCTAATCAGCGTCAGAATATGCCGAAGGTCCAACGATGAGTGGGCAGAAAAATGAATCCCATGAAACAAAGTCCCCTTAATGTAACGAAGAATTCGGAGAACAGGAGCATAGTGAATAGAGCGAGGAGAATGCATAAATTGACTTACCAATGTGATTGCATAAGAAATGTCGGGACGAGTCCCAGTCAAGTAAATGAGACTACCAACCAATTGTCGATAGAGAGTGGCATCATCTAAAAGTATTCAGTGGTTAGGAAAAAGCTTGACGTTTATCTCCAAAGGGCTATCTAGAATCTTACTATCGGTCAATCCAGCACAAGATAAGAACTTGATGCATTATATGCATTAGCTTGGGAAATATAATATCCATTTGAGCGGGATGACGCCTCAAGACCTAAGAAATTGCTGAAGTGCTTGTATACTATACTTGAAAGATCATCACCCGTAATAACCATGTCATCAACATATAGTAAGAGAAGGACAATATCGACCTTAGATCGACAGATAAACAAAGCAAAATCATATGCACTAGGAGTGAAGCCTTGCTGAACTAACACTGGACTAAACTTGGAAAACCAAGCTCGAGGAGATTGCTTGAGACTTTAAAGAGCCTTTCGAAGGTGACAAACCTTTTGAGGTAGGTGCTCGAATCTTGGAGAAGGTTTGAGATAGACTTCTTCATCTAGATCACCATTAAGAAATGCATTCTTCACATCCATTTGAAATAGGCTCCATTGTGGAATAGTTGCAACTGCAAGTAAATATCTAAAAGAAGTAAGACGTGCAACATGTGCAAAAGTCTCCTCGTAGTCAATACCATACTCCTGAGTGAATCCCTTCGCCACAAGGCAAGCTTTATATCTTTCAACAGACCCATCAGTTTGTGTCTTAATCTTGTACACCCATTTGTATCCAAGTGCAGACCTAGCTGGAGGCAAATCAACTAGATCCCATGTTCAAGTTTTGAGGAGGGCCTAAAGTTCATCAAACATAGCTTTTTGCTAAAGAGGGCCAGAACTTGTCTCGCAATAAATTGCGAGGTTCATGAAAAGTGGCAATAGTAGAAAAATAATGATAATCATTAAGATGTGCTTGAGGTGTTCTTACTCTATTGGAACGATGAATTTCTAGAGCAGATAAGGACTAGGAGGTGATGATAGGATCAGGTAATGGCTCAGACATAGGATGAACAAGCAATAAGTGGCACTGAATGAGCTTTCAAAACCTGCATCAAAATCTAATGAAAAATCTATACTGGGGTCAATAAAAATTAGATGAGAAGAATGAAGATGTGACGAGACTGATGATATATTAGTGAAGAGCTTGTGCTCCCAAAACTGAACATGATGGGGAGATGCGAAGACGCTTGGTGATGGGGTCATAACATCGATAACCTTTGTGTTCAATGCTATAACCAAGAAAACAACAGAGACAAGATCGTGGTTCAAGTTTGGTACGCTCATGATGTGGAAGTAATACAAAACAAGCACAACTAAAAAATTTCAAGAGAGAATAATTTGGTACCTTTCCGTGAAGAAGCTTATAAAAAGACCAATTGGAAATGGTAGGAGAGGGAACCCGATTGATTGTATGAACGGCTGTAAGAGTGGCTTCTCTCTAAAAGGATTCAGAGAGAGAGACTAAGAGGAGAGAGAATATGAAGGTGCTTACGTTCTGCACAACCACTTTGTTGGGAAGTATACAAACAAGATCGATAAGAAAGAGTGCCATCTTTTTTAAGGTTGTCAAGAAAAGAGGCAAACATATACTCTATGGCATTATTCGAGCGAAATATTTTGAGAGTGCAATCAAACTGAGTTTTTATCATGTGCTTAATACATTTAATAACTCAAATCAATTGTGTAAAAGATAAAACCATGTGTACGTGAATAATCATCGATAAAGATAATAAAATAACAACGCCCCTCTTGCTAGGACTAGGGGCAGGTCCCCATATTTCAAAGTGGATAAGATCAAAAGGGACATAAGAAAAAGAGCCGCCATTATTAAAAGATAAAGCTTTTTGTTTTCCTAATTGACAAGATACACAATCAAAAGAGTCAAAGTTAACTCTTCCTGAGTAACCATTAGATGTTAAAAGACTGAATACGAGACAGATGTATGACCAAGACGGGAATGCCAAAGACTGGAAGAGACAGCAGCTGAAAAAGGTTAGACAGAAGATGAACTGGGAACTTGCAATGATGAAAGCTCAAAAAGTCGACCAACTTTACGCCCTATCCCAACTAGCTGACCTGTCTTCTGATCCTGCACATCACACCTTTTATTAGAAAAAGGATAAAACAAGACCATGCTAAACAAGTTGTCCAATAGAAAGAAGATTGAGAGATAATTTTGGAACGAGATATGTATCAAGAATTGAAAGAGTAGAGGTAAAGATAGAACCACACGACTAACCGACATATGTGAACCATCAACAATGTAAATATCAGGGATATGATTCACAGTTTTCTTCTTAAACAATACAGAGGAATCATGAGTCATGTGATTGTAACACGCTGAATCAATAAACCAAGAGGAAGATATACCTGAGGAAACGGTCAATGCAGTAGGAGTATGAGATAAAACTTGATGGACAATTGCCTCAAGATCAGCTGTAGCGAGAAATGACAAAGTAGGTATAGAGGAAGACTGAAACTGATGAATTGGTAGATGCATCAACTATCTTGGGGATAGAGGTATGCCTTAGCTTTCTGAGCATCTCTTGCATCTTTAGCCTTTTTCTTGGCACATTCAGAAATTCGATGACCTTCTTCCTTACAATAGTAACATTGACCAATGAAACGACGTGGCTTGGAAGAAGCAGCCACAACTGAACTAGGTGTAGTAGCCATAACCAGATCAGTAGAATGAACTCGATGAGTCTTCGACGTGTCTTCTCAAAAATGAGCTCAGTAAGAGAAACATCAAGAGTTGGTAGTGGAGAGTGATAAAGCAACGAGGCTATAGTATTCTCAAAGTCATCTCGAATATGCATCATAAAATGAATGAATTGTCAATGATCCCGATGCTTTGAGAAGAGTGATGGATTTATCATCAAGCAAAAATGGATCAGCCTGAGAGAGCTGATATCAAAGACTACTAACTTGAGAGTGAAACTCGGCAATGGATTGATCAGGCTCTTGATGCAACTGATACAACTTGGACTTAAACTGAAATTGTAAAGCGACATAACTAGAGCAATTGTATCGATTTGCCAAAAAAATCCAAGCAAGTTTGGCATTTCGAAATTTGGGAAAAAGACTGAGAATATAATGAATAGAGGTATCAATGAACCAGGACAAAATTTTACAATGGATAGCTTCCATATCTCAAGACGTTCATCAAACTCATTCGCAGACTTCATCTCAGTTTTTGTTGGGTCTGCTTTGTCACCAGCAACAAAACGCCACAATTTACGACCAATTTAAAAAAAATTGACATCTGCTAGGCCTAAATATTGTAATTGGTGCCATCCAAAACAATATCAATAGGACGAGTAATATTAACATCATTAGTGGAAGCCATAAATGAATGATGTTAATCGATTCAGAGCAAATGGAGGTCAATTCGGGGAAGCCTAAAATCGATTAGAGGTACTGAAATAACAAAAAATCGATAAATAGAAGCCTCAGAATTGATGAAAGATCGATGGGATCTAATAACAAGAAATATGGTAAGAAACAAGAGCGTCGCGGACTCCGTTTCTGATATTAAAACATGAGAACTCGAAGAGCGGATGGCTCTGATACCATGTAGAAATAAGAAAAGTATAGAGAGAAAAGAGAGAAGTAAAGAATATTTGTATATTTTGAGGTGTGTATAAACTGTACAATATACTATCCTTTTATAGGAGGAGGAGGTTACTACAAAATGTAACAATATCAACTAATTCAGGCTAATTAGACAAAATATCAATCATTCCCGATTTAGGAAGATATTCTTAAATTATGAATATATTACTAATATATTATATATTGACAGATCCTAAAAAAATAAAAAAACCCATTATAAAGATACTATGTATTACACATGGGTAGCTCCGATATACATAAATGCATATAAAGAATTTCATGCATTTTTATTTCAATTTATTTGGCCTTTATAGGTAATAGTCCAATAACCAATGGTGGTTTATGGTATTGTACACTGCTTTAGATTCTACTAAACCGTCGAATAGCTATTTTCATCGTCACAGTTGTGGAATAGCCAAGTACCCTTTCAGTTCATAGTGATGCAAAGTTGCATTGTACCCTTCAAAGTGGCAGAGTATGTGACCTCCAAAGTCCTCTAAAAGGGTTTATGTCTACAATGAAGTGTTAAATATATGTTTTGTCTACTTTTACCTTTTTAAAGGTGAAAGAAATTAAGGCTAAAGTTAACGAAATAATGAAAAAAGGCCAAATATGAAAATGAAAGTAAATGGTGGAGAATTAAAAGGTCATTTTTAAAGGTTGAGGGTGAACTTGCCAGGGACTATAAAGTTGGGGACTGATTGCTGAAATTCCTCAAAAGACAATTAGGGATAATTGCAGCAGCAGTCCCAAACCTATCACTTTTTGCGGACTTTACCTTAACCTTCACTTTGACAAACCTTTAAAAAATTAGTACCTGGGGTCCAAATAAATGATTTTTGGCAAGTTCACCCATCATTTACAGACACAAGCCATCTCGCGAACACAGCACCACACGAACTCTGCTCGTTGTCACATCTATTTGATGCATTCCGCTTCTCTTCCTTTTCCCTCTTCACTTGTGGAGAAACACGAAGATTTGCAAGGAAACAAGCAGCTAAATTAAGCTCCAAAAGACTTTTAACGCTTCACATATTGTAATCGGCAAATGAACCCATCTCTGGTTTCTGTGCGGCAAACAATCTTGTTGCTGCTGATTTTCGCTAAACCTCTGTGCTTGAGAGCAAATTCTATCTTCATTTTGTTGCACTCTCTCAACAGCCTCCTATCTCCGACACACAACCACTTGGGCCACCCATTCATGCCAATATTTGAGAAAATTGTGGATTTGGGTGTTTTGTTTTGGTTTGATTGTGGTGGAGCCGTTTTGAGGGAAATTGGTGAGAGTGGGGTTGGGGAAGGAGATGGGGGTGGTGGTGCCGGCACAGAGGCGGTGGTGGTGCCGACAATATGCCGACAGTGTTGTCTGGGAAGGGAAGAAAGGTGTTTTTTGTTTTTTATTTTTATTTTTTTCCTTTTCTATTTAATGAGAAAATTGTATAGTTACCATTTTGTCATTTTTAATTTTGTCACTAACGGTCAAATGGATGGAAACCGTCCATTTGGACCTCTGTTGCATATTTCTGAAAGATTTGGGATTGTGACTAGCACAAATTAAAGGTTAGGGTAAAATCTGCAAAAAATCCAAAGGTTTGGGACCGCTGCTGCAATTTTCCCTAAAAAAGAAAACTTTGCAAAGGACATGAGGGGAAATTGGGTTTTGCACCTTTTATCAAACTTGCATTCCTAGGCATCTTTTTTTCACCTATTTATGTATCAGCTACCTTCGTGCAAGGCTCTCGACTACATAAGCTAAAAGACTACGACCACAAGACGAACAATACAAGTTAACTCTATCTCGAACCCCAATAGCAAAAAAAAAAAGGAAAGGAAAGGAAAAAATTATATTGAAGAGTACAATTTTTTATATAATGTGGACAGAAACACTAGGAGAATATTAATTTATATAGAACAATACTACAGCCACTAAATAACACATAATTTGCACAAACTATACCCATGTTGCAAAAGAGAAATGTAGTCAAGTTTACAACATAACACAAAAAGAGGGAATGCACTCTTTTTATAACACACAATTCTCTCTCTCAATCTATCTATCTATGGATAATAAAGTAGAGAAGAAAGAGGATGAGCACCCTTTTTATAGCGTTTCTTCACTCCTTTCTTCGTCCAATCTTCGACCTACTGATATCACAAACTAACTGGCAATCGAAGCTTACAGCAAGTTTAAACAAAAAAAAAAAAGCACAGAAGACTTCCAAGACTAAATCTTGTATAGCTGCACAATTCTTGCACTATGAATTCACATAAGCTGTGAACTTTTTTACGTAGCATCTTCTGTTTTCCTTATCTTAGACGAGAGTGTAACTTGAGACTGAGACCTCTGCTGGAGAAGCAGAGTGAATATACACAAACTCAATGCTTTTTCCTGCAGGCAATGAGTCAATCCATGCTGGGAATGAATAAGAATCACTGGACTTCATGAGACCCCATATAGGACCGTAGAGCTTGGAAATCGAAAGCTTCAAATTTTTCAAGGTCTTGGGAGACTTATTGGTTACTATTGTGGAGTATCTGTAGTAAGTTTTTCCTTTCGCAACCCATGAAGTTGTCTCCTTTTGTGCAATGTCAATAGGGCTGGCAGATGAAGCTGCAAAACGTTTTTTTTCACATTAGATGTATCCTCGCAAAAAGAGATGTTGCTCCAATATGTACCAAAAGGGTATTCTGTTAGAAGTTATGGACTAATCCCTTCTTGCAAGAGCAATAAATAGAATGAAAATCAAATCAATCTAGTTCCCCAGTGTCTGATATACCAATCCAAAATGAACCACCTTCATGAAGAAGCAGAATGTTACCTGTAGCTGGTGTTATTTCAGGTTTTGGAGCTGCTTTTGGCTGAGTATTAACCGGTTTAAGTGCAGGAAGTTCCACTGGAGAGAATGCATAATTATTCAAGTCTTGTAAGCAAACGCTAGATAAAACTTCAAATTTGCAAAAATGAAGTCATTGAACTAAACATACCTGGGAGGAGCTGATTGTACCCGTCGTGACCACCTTGTAGCCTTGCCAATAAGCCCAAAAGGGGGGCATTGTTGTAGGTAGCAGGTTCAGTTTGTTCATAGTTGTCTCTTTGATCAGCAAAGTTGTCATAAGCATCAGGTCCTCCAACAAGTGCACCGTCAAGGAGATTTGGGTCGCTTCCCTTCCTGCTGAACCATGTGGCATACCCTCCTCGGCAACTAACAAATGAAGGGTCTACCTTAAAGGAGACAATTGAAGAACCTCTATGGTGAACTTGTTGTGGGTAGTTGTTTCCATATCCCACCATGTAACTCGTGGCTCTTGGGTTGTCTCCAAGAATGTAATCAACCTTACATGTCAAAAAACAAGATTAGATTCTTTCTGCTTGTTATTTCAACTTCATGATTATCATTCAATATACTCCATTTCACCTCAAGGTATAAATGAACAATATGATTAAGTTCCACACAATCCAAAACCAAGTTCAAGACCAAAATCAAAAGGAAAAGGAAAATTCTCGCAATAAGGCAGGTATGAGCTTGGTTGTTTAATCGTGTCTTGTGTTGAACATAGACTTAACAGTAGAGTAGTCAAATTTGAGTTTTCCAAACTTACGATGTTTGGAGAGAAAAAAAATTGAGGACAAAGGCTTTATCAAGGGGGAAAATGTTGATGTTTGTCATTCTCTTGCCGGATTTGTACTCCTTCGGAGGTGGAGGGGGATATTAGTTGGTAGACGTGAAGTGGATAAAAACAAACACAAGTTATTTGTAGTGTTTACGCTTATACTATACTAAAGAGTTCCTCTTATTCAGAGGAGAGTTGCACCTGAGATTTAGCAAAAGAGAAAAGTTCAGATGGTGGAACATAGCCAGAAGCACACTTGAGGGACTTGCCGGCAGAGGATAGATAATCAGAGTAGACAGTGAGGAGGAATGAAGCACTTGTTACAAACTGCATATTGTTCCACCTCTGCCTGAAAATGAGCCCTCCCGGAGTCTTTTGAACATTGGCGGAGCCCTTTCCAAGGCATGAACACATAAAGTACTCGGCCTTTTGCTGGTACTCTTTGAACACTGGTGTGTAGTGCCCACCTTTTCCTTGCATTAGGAACTGCAAGAAGATGATATTCATATTAGTCACTAGAGAAGTCCAATCAAGAATTACATAAATACTTAGATATAGACCATTTCCATAACACATTGAATCCTGTTATAAGAAAGGATATTTCAGTGATGTGTGTTGTTAAACCACCTAGCCTAAAAGATGATGGACTTGATTTCGGAATATTTGTCTAATTTGATACCACGATAAATCATCTCATCTGTACAATAACTACAATAAACCTTCATGTTTTGTGGAATAGAATTGAAGTTTGGAAACTTAACTAAGAATTGATTTCATTCAATTCTAAATTGCATTTTAAAACAAAGTTGATTTAGTTTAAGCTGTGCCAAGAATAGCATAAACAAAATTTGATGTACCTTGTGAGTAAAGTTAGAAAAAGAACAAAGTTTGATTGCGCTTAAAAGAGATTTTTTAAAATAAGTAACTTAAAGTAAATTTGTCAAACACGAGCATATTTTGAATAAATTTACCTTGGCAACTAATGTCTGAACTCCAGCATACTTCACATCCCATCCAAACTCAGTCATGGCCCAACCAGTTCCACCCAGTGAATCACCATTGTTCCCTAGGTAGTTCAAGTAGTACTCATTGTTTGATGCCTTGTACAACCATGCTGCTGCCCACAGCAATTCATCCTATACCCAGAAAAAAACAAAGAAAAATGATTAAAATTTGAAACTATTTTAATGAAAAATTAAATTATGCATATAATATTTGTTGAAATTTGCACCATTGGTCCCCAAAGTTGGTACTTGACCTTTAAAAAAGAGCAAGTTGGTCCCCACCTTTAGTTAAAGTTGCAAAATAGTCTCCAATAACAAAACCCGTCTAGATATCTATTAAATCACCACAAGTGCACCCTCTTGTCCAATTTTATAAAGCGATATTTTGCCTTTTTAACTTGGGTCGGATCCAAAAACTTGAAGTGAAATATGTTTTCATGGTGGCCGTAAAACAATTTAAGAAAACATTTGACAGTTTCCGTTATCGCATAATGAAATCAACTTGCTCACTTTAAAGGTCGGGGACAGATCAAATGTTCAACTTTCCACATATTAGGGAACAAATTATAAATTTTGATAGAAGGGATGGGATCACATACAGCATATCCACTAACAGATCGGTAGTACTTTTGTGCCAAGGTAATGCTACCGTCATATTTGCCCCTGTATTTGTCCGCAAAATCAAATAGCTGAAACAAAAAATAATCACTTGTTAGAAAGTAGGGTAAAAATGAAATATAACTAGAGTTGAAGGGTAAATTAGGAATATAAATATACGTAATTATATTCACCACAAATTTTATTAGTTGCACCACATTTTAATTATACTTAACGTTCTTAATCTTTGCTCATTGTAATATTTATGTTTCCATTAATTAACACATATTCTGCTAAATAACGGGTTTTCATCCAAAAAATTCATTGAGATTGCGTAAAAACGACTTATTTGCCCATCATCTTCTAAAAAAATAAATGCAAAAGTGTAACATAATATTTTTTTCCTTCATTACAGTGACAAAAGGTTGAGAATTTAAAGAGAAATTAGAATATAATGCAACTAAGGTTCGATTAATATCAATAACATTATTTTTATTTTTTTGTGATGTAAAATTTCCCTTTACTATTTAGTAGTGCTTAGGAGTTGCCTAAGGTTGCTAAATTGCGCCCCTTCTTTTTGTAACAATCTGTCCTGTTTATTAAGCCCTTGTTCGAGCCTCATGTTTTAAAAGAAATACATTCTTAAATAGTGTTTTGATTTCATTTCAATTACATATTTTTCAATAAAATAATATTACACGCAAATTCAAAATTTTCTTATTTTTTAATCACACATTTCTCATCAGTATACTATTCAAAAATAACAAAAATGGAGCTCAAACAAGCCATTATATTTTACAGCTGTTAGTTGAAAATTTTAGTACAAGACTCAGACGGTGAAATTAAAAAAAATAAAAAATTGAATATTAATCAGTCGAATTCACCTTATAAAAGTATGCTTAATTAACCAACCTGGTAGGCATGTTCGAGTAGCTCATTGGCATAGGACGGGTTGTAGTGGCGAAACACCATGGATGCAGCAGCCATGGCGGCAGCAGTTTCACCGGCGAGATCGGATCCTGGATTGGTCGGGTCAATTTTATACGCGGCCCGTGAGGTGGTCATGTCCTCTGGCCTTTGCCAACAGTAATGGTCTGTGTTTCCATCTCCAACCTCTCCATAAAGAACATTAGGCTCCGGGTGGGCTTTGATTAGATAATCAGTGCCCCATTTAATAGCATCCAATGCATTGCTAAGTTCTCCACTAGCGCCCATTTGTTTTCCGTACTCGATTATGCTCCAAGACATCATTGTAATCGTGAATGCCATTGGTAGCCCGAATTTCACATTGTCCCCTGCATCATAGTATCCCCCCACGAGATCCACCTGCAAAACATCGAAACTAACTTGGTGAATCCCAAACAATCCTGCTACACGTACAGGGCTGGTTGACAATTTCTTGATGGATTGTCAACTGTCAAGATTTAATTGGATGTTGGACAAAAAAATATAGTTCAACCAGTCAATCCAGTGTTGACACATATACAAAACTATGTAAAAATCATTTGTACGAGGAACTTAATTCAATCCCGAAACCCAACGTAAGCATTAATTTGGATAGTCTCCCAAAAACACACAATTTTGAAGTACAAACTTATCTCAAGAAATTGCAGTAAAATATTTTAACTGAAAACCAATTTTGCAGTAAATACGTACCCCGCTGATTTTTCCATCACTGAGTCCAGAATTACCCCGCCATTGGATTCTTTGCTTACTGGGCAAGTAACCAGATCTCTGAGCTTCAAAGAAGAGAATGCTCTTAGTAAGAGCTTGGCCATAGTCATGGCCGCCCAATGCCGAAGGAAGAATCCCAATTAGTACAAGAAACAGAGGCAGAATTGAAAAACAGAGTTCCATTGATTTCTCCATTAAAATTTCAACCCAAAAGATGAAAAAACTCAAAAGGGTTTATGATAATAATCACTATAAAGATCTGGTCTGTGAAAACTGTGTGTGTGTTTATATAATGTATATGAATGTAGATATGTTAATAAAAATGCTGGTGTTTTGGCTTAGTTTACCAGCTAAAAATTCTGATAAACGAACACAGGACAGAACGAAGCCTTAAGAAAAATGGAGGGAGAAAGAGGATTGGGAGAAGCAGAAGAGCAAAAGGCAATATATATGGAGGGAGAAGGGAAAGGAGGAAGTTACCAATAATATAGAAAACGGGTAGAGATTAATAAATGCAGTAATTTCGAGAAGGGAAAATAGTACTGTCAGTCAATAACGTATTGGCTTTATTGCAAATTGATCCTCAATTTATTTTCTTGTAGTATTGTCCTTAATTTTCTACCCCAATGGTGTCTTTGTATTGATTCAGTGAAGACGGGACTAAAAATTTTAAACTGAAATGAGCAGGTTTGAGTTGGTCTCATAATATCACTTTTTTTTCCACTTCTAGCTAGATAAAGGGGTGGGTTATGACTAGACAGTCTAGACGGATGGCCATGGCAACCTCCATGTATATGCCTTAATGAAGAAGTTATGTTCATTTTATCGTTACAAAAATAATTTAAATAGAAATTTGTCGTACTTTTATTTTATTTAACATAAAGAAAATAACACTCCACCATAGTCGCAATCCCCGATCATGTCCCAACACGAATCCATGCCACCATTTTCCTTTTACTTTGATATGATCAAGCTCAAAGCCACATTACGAATCCTAGGGAGAGGAAAGCACGTAAGTGTCTATAAAAGGTTAAAATTATTAATATTATAGAAATAAGTGATGGATAAGTGGATAATACTTGTGAATTCTTTAGAATGTATGTATAAAAATTAACTTAAATGTTTATAAATAATTTATAAACATGAGCCAAATATAGGCTTAGACCAGTGTTAAAGAAATCAATTACAAAACTATGGATAGTATTATAGAGGGCTTTCAAATAAAATATTTGTCATTTTACCCTCATAAATGAATGACATCCATTTGTTGTAAAATATTGTCAAGAAAAATATAAGCTGGGAACCAAATTATAATATAGTGTGTAGATTGGGGATTAATACTCCAAATTTCCCAGCAACAAATAATTTTGTGGGAGGGGCGTAGGCATGTGCTTTTGTTGGGCGATTTTTTCTGGGAAGTGTCGGCGCTGATTTGGCTAGAAATCAAATTAAGGAGAGATTAACGTTAATTATGGATTATTTTAAGAAATATGATAAGGACATCATTGCAAGATTGTCTGATCCATCCTTCAGAGTTGATACTGGACAGTTACCAAAATGAGAGATGAAATTGAGTGTCAGTTTGCCTTTCATTTTTTTTAAAACTCTTTTTCCACGTGCTCATTTCAATCACAGATTCACACAATAAAATATTCTACACGTAAATTCAAAATTTTTTCCTACACTTTAATCACACATTCTTAATTCAATTACGGTTAAATTTTGTCCTTGCCATATAAATATATCTTTAAAGTTAATAATTTATATGAAGAAATATTGAGCTCAAATCACTTTTAAATTTTTTTTTATTAAAAATCAAAAGCTTGTATTAGGCATGTACAAGAACAAGATCTAGGGCTCACAATCCACCTTTAAACCTCTAGTCGATCTGAATATATGTGATAAAATTTGATAGGAGACATGTTTAGTCCAATAATGACTCGATTTTTACACCGTTATTTGAATTAGATAAAATTGGATAAAACTACAAAAAAAAAGAAAAAAAAATGAGAAAATTGAGGAAGCATGTGTCCTATTCTAGTTTAATTGAATAGGACCCTATAAATTTGGGAAAACATGTGATAATGTTTGTTGTATTTTTCAGATAGATAATGACTCGGTCCATCCCCTTTACACCACAATTAGAAATCGGTAGTACTAGATGAAGGTGATAAATTTTTTGAGATATTGTGTATAATGAGGAAATATATTGATAGAACTAGACATTAGTGTATTCTATTTACTTCTTAAACAAGTGTTGGGAAATTCAATTAAAAACAAATGAACAATAATTTTGTTATGCTTGTGCCTACAAGCAAGTCAAATGGTTGCTAGCTTATCAATGATGTCTCCTAAGTGCTTTTCAAGACGATAGCCTATCTTCCAAGGTAATGAAGAATATCCCAATGCCTCATCGACATAACCTCCAAGACTAGGTAACTTGGCGCTCACTTTCCTTTTTTGATGTGACATCTAGATTCGTAATGCTTAACTATGTAAGGGTCTCCATGATTGGAGCAGTGGAGGTAGATATTTAGCCCTTGTGTAAAAAAAAATGGTTGACTTATGCAGCCATGTGAGAAGTGGTTGATATGACATCACCTACAATGACAGTTGAGTGCATGCGTTATTTTACTTGCCAAAACAACGTGCGATGTCACTAACTTCTTGATGCTTACAACGCAACATTGTGATGTGATGAACTTAATCACTGAACTGTTGAGATGATGTTACATGTCAAACATACATGAAATCTTTGTTCCTTCTCTTGCATGTAAATACTCACACTCAGTGCAATTTAAGAATAATCAACCATTTAGTTTTCTCAGTCCCTCTCTCTATATACAAATCCGACTCCAAATTATATTCTCATATCTAAGTGTCACTCCCGCACTCAATACACTTTGCCATTCTTTTTGTTACTAACTTGATCATCAGATCGTATACGATCACAGCCTCCCCATCCCTTTTGTGTTTGGGGAGGTTATGGTCTTGTGTATCTAATACGTGAGTTCCAAGTATGCAAGTAACATACGCTTAGAGAGAAGTGGAGATGAATCTATTGATGCAGGGTTCCAATTAGATTCAAAGGTCAATAGTATTAGAAATTGTTCCATGATTCTCAGTTTTACATTTGTTTTACAGAGTTTGTTGACATGAATTGTTTGAAATCATTGCTTTCAATATGTATTTTCAATCCAAGAGCATAATGGGCGAGAACTAAATGAATCTTTTTTTTTTTCATTAAAATAAAATGTTTATAATTTTACCACTCATAATTTTTCAAAAAAAAATTACAACTTCTGTCTAGTTCTATCAAATTCAAATTGGACATGGTAAATATGGGAAATACGTCTGTGATAATATTTTTTATTTTTCCTTTTTCGGTTCGATAATGACTAAATCCATCCATTCCCTAACACCACTATTTCGTAAGCGATCGAATTTGTAAAGGGTCGCATCTAACTTGAACATGTGATATAGAAAATGAACTAAATCCAACTAAAATGATTTTTTCTCTCCACAACTTTTAATTGCAACATACTAAAAATTAAATAAAATTGTCATAACGCGAGAATAACCTAATATATTTAGAGCATGTTTGGTAGGGTTTAAAATCCAATTAAAATTGAAAATATAGCCGTTATTGAGTCTCACCCGTCTAATAAAAGTCAACAATAACGACTAGTTTTTCAATTTTAATCCGATTTTAATCTCCACCGAACAAGCCATTAGTCTTTTAAATTGTTTTTGAAATATGATTATCAATGTAAAACAAACCGATCCACATGATCTTTAGTTTGCATGATTCGACAATCCGACAATTAAGACACACAACCATAAATTTTCTCCGTGGCATTCACATTTTAAAATGACCACCGACACCATACGGAACAATTTATTTACTGCACAGTCGGTTAAATTGTAAAATCATAATTTTTCCATATCTCTTAAATGTACATTCTGTCAAGAAATTACCTTTTCGCGAAATATATTCTCCAAACATCTACATCGAACATGCTCTAAATATTTTTTACATGATTCACACGAACGAGAGATGAATATTTGATGACCCTAGAAAAATCTTACTATGAATCTTAATTAGAACTCGTAAAATCTTATCAAACCTTACGAATTATTACGACTAAAAATCTTCACGTCATGAAAAAATAAAAAAATTAATTACGACTAATAGTTCATTATGTCACTTATATGAATAACAACATTTGTAACCGTAATCCTAATACCTTCTGTTGGAATAATTGACATTATTTATAGTAAATTAAAATAAGTCTCCAATAAGTGCAACTCTTCAATGCAAATGAATATAATTATTTAAAAGGGGCATGATGAAAAGGCATGACCTTTTGATAGGGTGTATACTACACCATTTAATGTGAAAAAGTATGATTTATGTTAAAAGATGCAACCATTCAAAAAATCATTTGAAAATATAAAAATAGAGACATTTAGTTCCATTTTTTCCTACTCCAAATCAATTTCTAATAATTGGTTTCTAATTCTTTATTTCTCTAAATTCTGTCCAAATAATTTCTAGATTATTTTTGGTTTTGTGTTCGATATTTTTCATTCTAAAAGAGTATATCCATGCATTGGTTCGCAGGGCAAAATTAATAGTGTGCTATATTAATTTTGAAAGAGGCGTTGTATCTTAGAACACAGACGTTCATTTGATCATGTTAGTACTATTGTAGATGATGAAATCCGTCTTAAGGAGATTTGCATTCGGATACCTCGCTTCATTTTATCTCATTCGATTTCTGTATTTTCTACGTTTGAGTAAGTAGTGATTTGTTCATTATTATGCATGTACTATGATTCGATAAGTCGTTACTCTAATATTTGTATGTACGTGTTTTTTATTAACGGAATATAAATCATGCACTATCCAACACCATCATCTCAAGTTACTTGAAGGTTCTGAAGACGATTACATTTAAGATAGTTCACGCCTTGTGATATTCAGATGCACTTGATTGTTGTATCGCAATTAGAGTTGTAAACGATTCTCGGCTGGCTTAAGGCCCGTACAATTTATTATTATTATTATTTTGCATATGTTTGTTTTCTTAGTAGCGACTTTACGTGCGCTACCTTATGAGAGTTTTTTTTATCTATCTTCACACGATCTAAAAGTAAAAGTTACAAAAGAGACTAAAGAAAACCAAAGGTATTAAGACATTATAGTAGTGAGTGGTCCGTTTTTATTCTCAAGTCTCAACCGCAATCAACGGCCTAATGCTGGAAAAGAAATGAAGTCCCTACGTTGCTTTTGCACTTTCCAAAAAGTGAAAATATTGTTTAAATAATTACTTTGTATTTATAAATTGATCTGATTCTATAAATAAATTTGTCCATTCACACACACAAAAACAAAGAATTCACTTTGTTTATAAAATACTTGGAACACCATCGATCAGACGGGAAGTGAAGGGGTGTCGAATAGAAGATCATATTGTCTTTGTTTCAAGTTATTCGAAAGTTCTAGAGATAATTCTACTACAACTAAAAGTTCAAGTACGTATAATTGAGGTCCCATTATTCGCAGGTATAATTTTTATTATCCGCCATAGTTAGAAGTGTAAATCAAATCAAGTTCAGCTCATCGGTCTGTACATTTTTTTTCATGAGGTATATCTCTTTTGGTCCATCTTACGTAAGTCGTTATGGTTGACCGTAATTTTCTTGCTTGTTTGGTAATATTTTGTTAAAATTTTATCCATTTTTCAAATGAATAAATTTTAATTTTAACTCATTTCATGGAATCCACAATTTTTATCAAGTTTTTAATTATATATTTCATCAACTTTTATAAGAAATTTTGTGAAGCAACCCGCTATGAAAATCGAGCGTACGTTGGGACACGTGCTGCAACTTGTAACTACTATCATGTAACATTTTCTAAGACGAATAATTATGGAAGTGGCCAAAAAGCCAAAATCAAAAGAGTATCTGAGTCAAGATGGAGACCCTCCGCGCTAGGAAACACTTTATTCTCAAATCTCAACAGCAATCAACGGCCAAACGCAGAAGAAGAAATCAATTTTATTTGTTCTTTCAGAACTTTTAAAAAGCTGAGAAGAGTATTTAAATTACTCAGAAATATTAATTTATTTCTTAGAAAAATTGTGAAACAGGATATGTTAACACGTCAGACATAAGTCAAATAGACAAGTCTCCGTGATTAGCGGCTGGCACCGGGTTTTCTACGGCCACTGCAGTGATTCCCACTGGGAGCTGAGTGTAGGATTTTTGTCTACTTCAACCTGGCCAGCCGGTGGTTAACACGAAGAATGGACACGCGTAGGCTAAAACCCTGCAATCTGGTACTCATCCTAAATTCAGAGGCACAATGTCGTACATTTGACGAAACGTGTATATAATCATGAACGTGCACGTGTTTGGTAACAACTAATGTAGAAGCAAGAGACCAATGGAATAAAATGTACTCGTTGCACTTGTATTCTCATCATTCTTTTTTTGGTTGCATTTTGGTCCCTAAATTGGTCTTTCTTGGTGACATAAAGACAAATAGATGGAAACCGTTTAACTATTCGATAAAGGGTAATTAGCAGATAACGTTCTTACATTTAATTATTATTGTGAAAAACGTTCTTACCTTTTATTTTTTGACATTTTCACCCTTATTTTCACATTTTGTTGAGTAAAATGTTATTTTTATCCATTTTCTTAATTAAAAAATGTGAAATGACGAATTTACACTTCTAATTAAATAAAACAAAAAGAAAAAAAATCTAATTGCAATCATAATCCCAATTTTTTTTAAAAAGTGTGAACGAGTCCCAAATAAATTATTAGAAGGGTAATTAGCACATAATATCTATACATTTTACTATTATTGTTAAAAATGTCCATACATTTTAATTTTTGGTATTTTCACCCTTAATTACACCTTTAATTGTGCAAGCCGTCATTTTTATCTATTTTCATTCAATTTCTCAAGAAAAATTGTGAAATAATGAATATGCCCTCATATTTAAAAGGAAAAAAAAAAACAGAAAAATAAAGAATTAATTGCAACCATAGTCCTGAATTTTTTTAAAAGTGTAAATGAGTCCCAAATAAATTATTCAAAAATCAGAAATTAATTTTTTTTTAAAGAAAGTGAAATTGAGTCCCAAATAAATTATTAAAAAAAATAGAAATAAAAAAAATTAAAAAGTACAAATGAGTTCCAAATAAATTATTAATAGATTAGAAATTAAAAAAATATATATTTTTATTTATTTATTTAGGAGGGTATATTCGTCATTCGCAGCTTTATTGAAAAATTGGATGAAAATGAATATAAATGATAGTTTGCGCAATTAAAGGTGTAAGGATAAAAATGACAAAAAATGAAAGGTATGGACGTTTTCACAATAATAGTAAAAAGTAGAGACATTGTATGTTAATTACCATTTTAATTCGAATGTACATTTTGAGAGTAGGTTATTGTAAGGGGAAGACCTTTTCTTACTCTTGAGAGACGATTAACCTCTAAATTTGAGAAAATGATTATATACTCGTAATTTTTTGTTCTCGTTTAAAAGTAAATTGATTCTTGAATCCTTTGGGCATTTGAATTTCAAAGGAACGAAGAGGAATGTTGCATAAATTTTAATTTTTTTATGTTATTCATCACGTTGTTTTTATTTTGTTTAATCCAAAATTGATTCTTGAAATAAACTATTAAGTATTTGAAACTCGAACGAATAACTAGGATTTCTGTCTAGAATTTTATAATTTATTAATTGAGACTGATCATCATCGATCGTAATCTTTTATCTTGTTTAAATAATACGAATAACAAGAGATCTTGACTAAATTTTCAATTTTTTTTTATTAGATAAATTTGAATGTTGTCGTAAAATTTACTTTTATTTACAGAGTCAAATTCTGCTCAAGAGTCTCCAACTTTGACTTAATGTTGGGAACATAAAAATTCAATTCCCTAAAATTATTTTATTTTTAGATCATTTAGTCCATGCATTTTCTACTTCTAAATATAATTAACTTTTGTTAATAATAATAATTAAAGAGTACAGATTACAAACTACAAGATGGCACGTCTTCCGGGAAGCTACTAAATTGCATTCCGTGTGTTAATTAATTTTGTCGTGTAATTAAAGATTGAGATTATGAATATTTTTCCGTGTAGTTAATTTAGGGTCGACTATGCCACAAAATGATCCATAATTATTTGTCATATATAGGATGTGTTTGAACCACATTATTTTGGAAGAATAGCCGTGACACTGAATTAGCAATTCCTGCAAAGTCTTCAAGCATTAGATGATGTAGGTGGTTGCTTAAGGCTTTGCCCCTAATTTATCGATAATTAATAACATTAAAAATAATAAAAAATTATGAATTCATTTTTAGTTAGTAATAGCAAAAACTAATTTAATTTATCAAAGAAATAAAAATATAAATTAAATACAATCCGAAAATTATATCGTGAACAAAATAAAATTAGAAAATAACTTATAAGTTAATAATATTATAAGAAATGTAATTTTTCCCCTTATTTGCCAGTATCTGATAAAAAGATAAAAAAAAATAAAAAAAAATACATATATTTATATATATAGTGATGGCAATGTCTTCCCATTGGTGATTGAAACATCACTAGTGATTCTAGACAAGAGTCATGCTTCACGTACAGAAGCATGACTCACAGAAGAAAACCAGATACTCACAGTAGGGAGTGGGTGGGATTTTTTTTTCTTTCAATATTTTACTCACATGGGGCCACTCCCATGTGAGTGTTCTGGCAATTGTCTGTGAAAAATAATTATGTACGCAAGGAATTCTCCTCTAGACAATATCTCGATAACATTATTGTCGGTGATCACCGATGAAAATGTGTTGAAAATCACTGTTGGACAAATATTGATTTTAATACGAATTACTAATACTCATTCATTCAATGATTATTGAAGGCTGCTTGTCGTGACAAAAACTTCGTTGATGATTTCGATAACAAGCTAACAATGTTACAGTCGGTAATCGCTTATAATATTGTATCAGTAATCATCAACATACAGTCGGTGATCATAGATGAAATTTCTGTTAATGATTATTCGTTCCATTATATTTTTATTTTATTTTCAAAAAGGCCAATTTAAGATTTTGTCCAAAGCCCCCAAATTCTTAGGCCACCTCTGAATTCATGTCTCTCTCATATCACGATCGACCTCTCCTGTTGTAGCAGATAACAAAACAACGAGAAGCAAACTTTGATTTTAATGAATTTAAGTTAATTATCAGAATTGAAATTATGAATCAAATTATTTGTAGTAACGCGGAGCATTTATATTTGCACTATATCTCCTCCTACTATGTTATCGAAGATGGTAACACTCTCCGACGTAACTAACTCCCTGTTTGGTCCCCATTAATATTATAATTCATTTTTTTTTCTCTCTTCTTATCAATCACACATTCTCCAATAAAATAATATTATACATAATTCTAAAATTTCTTCTTCTTTTTTAATCACACTTAAAAAAATATATATATTATTCCAACTATTAAAATTTCAAATAACGAGGACCAAACGGGGGCTAAATATTAGATGGACTCCAAGGGCATCAAGCTTCTTCCTTCAAGCATAAGCTTGACGTTATAAAATCTTTAAAAAGGTCCTAATCGAGTAGGCACATTTGTTGTGGCATTACAATTCGATACCTAACATAAATATTAATTTCCAGTCAAATCACGTATAGCACTCCCCGTGAAAAAAAGTAGAACGAACTATTTAAATGCATGTTTGTGTGGAATGTTACCTCTCCTATGACGAGGTTCTAGATCACCACCACATGGCAATCACTAGCAAGCCAAACAGGCTCGATCTCCATAGCACCATTCTATCTGATTGAGATGAGGTCTTATATAAGGTAGCCGAGGTGATGCACACTTTCGCCAAGGTGTCATGAACAAGCTAACCATCCATGACCTAGGCTAGGTGTTGCGCATTCCGCAGAGAAGAAATACAAGGCAATTAGCCTTTTCATTGATGGGAAGCATCTCCCACCTCACCTCTTCCAAGAGATCGTTTGTACAAGATCTTTATATAGTTTATTGATGTGACATCTCTACAGCAAGCGCCTAAAAGGTCAAATTGTGAATCTACTACTTTCAGCTGTCAGAACTAGACTCTAGGGTGTCTTTCACAAAACATTAAATGACAATCAGTTTATAATTGACAGATTGATGCTTAAGAGTAAACACTCAACCATCAAGATGAGGCCACTTATCTCTTGATCCAATGGTCAATATTTCACCTGTTCTACTATAAAGATTCATATTTTAGTGTCAAAACACTCACCTAAATTATCAAAATTTATTTGATAAACTTCAATGTTGTCGTAAATTTTACTCATATTTTATAAAGTCAAATTCTGCTCAAGATTTTAGGTACGAGTCTCCAATTTTGATTTAATGTTGGGAACATAAAAATTCAATTCCCTAAAATTATTGTATTTTTAGATCATTTAGGCCATGCATTTTGTACTTCTAAATATAATTAACTTTAGTTAATAAATTAAATAAAGGGTACAGAGTACAAACTACAAGATGGCATGTCTTCCGGGAAGCTACTAGTTTGCATTCCGTGTGTTAATTAACTTTGTCGTGTAATTAAAGATTGAAATTATGAATATTTTTATGTTTTACTTAATAGTAAAATATGTAGTTAATTTAGGGCCACGAAATGATCCATTCGAGTAAGGATGGCAACTGATTTAGTCATTTATCATATATACTTAATTTATAATAAATATCGAAGACAAGACACGTTAATTTATTGGTGAATTATACAATTTATTCAAATATTGAGACTTTAGTCACTTAGCATAAATTTATCGACGAGTAAATTGACGTGTCATCTCATCAAGTGTGATAAGAGTAGACTGTTTAATCAAATCCTTTAATGAAAAAAAAAAAAAAAAAAAAAAGAAATAAAAAAAAAGAAATTGTAAATTGAACTAAAGTGGTAATTTAAACATGCATGCAATTTTATTTGAACAAATTAAAAATCAACTCCCAAAGATATTGATTATTATAGAGATATTCCATCCCCTTTTGAAAAGTACGTTCAGTTTTTTATAATAAATTTACCCCATATGTGAAAATATGCCCTTGTTAAAGCCCCCATTCAGGTCAAAACATATTTTGAAATAGTATTTCGTTGAAAAATGTGTGATTAAAAAATAAGAGAAAATTGATTTTAAGTGTAATATTATCTTATGTAAGAATGTGTGGTTGAAAATAAATTTTGAAAAAACGAGGGCCCGTTTTATTTGTATTTCAGTTTTCAGTTTTCATTTTTGAGTTCATTTTCAATTTTAATGGTCAATTTAAAAATTTTTAAAAGCGCGTTTGGTTTGTCATTTTGAAAAATTATTTTTTAAAAGAGAAAACTAGAAAATACGTTTGGTATAAAGTTTTGAAAAGTTGTTTTATGACATTTTACTCAATGAAATTTGATTATTCAGCTAAAATATAACAATTATATATTAATATATTGTCATGTAATATTACATTTTAAAGTTGACGAATCTTACAATATTTTTTCTCGGTACAAATTAACTAAAAATAAATAATAAATTGAGTTTAAAATATATGAAATAAAAATAAAAATTAATCAAGTGAATTGATAATATATTTATCTTTGTTCACTTAAATATTTTTTTTAGAATTTTTATGTCACTAATCAGTAAGAGCTTGTTCTATTTATATTTATTACTTATTATTTTTTATAATCGTTATTTTTAGAAGCTTTTATAATTTTAATTTTTAAATTTTCAATGGTTAGAATTTTGTATTTATATTTTTTTCATTTTCTTTAAACAAAATCTTATTTAAACTCCCATTTTTTCATGTTTTGAGTTTTACGTTATAAGTTTATCTTTCAAAATATATTTTCAAAAATATCAGACCAAACATGCTTTCAATGTTTTACAAAACTGAAAACAATTTGAAAAAAGCAAACCAAATGCACCCCAAGTTTTTGAAAAAATAGGGGTCAACCATAGGCTATGCATTTCGACTTTCTACTATTCTACTTCATATCGTGTTTAAACTTTTACTGAGGACACGCCTCTGTAATTTAGCCACTGTTTGACAATCATTTTTTAAAAAATATATTTTTTTTAAACTCATTTTCAACCACACATTTTCACAAATATTTTGCACTTAAATCTAAAATTTTTTCTTATTTTTTAACCACGCATTCTCCAAAAAAATCTCTATTTTATAACTCGTTTTTCCCAAANTAACCACGCATTCTCCAAAAAAATCTCTATTTTATAACTCGTTTTTCCCAAAAAATTCATTTTAGAGATGTCAAACTTAATGATTTAAGCTTTTTATCTGTTTCTCCAAAAGGTTTTGAATGTGCCTTCTGCAGTTTGTATTAAATTTAGTTACTGCAATACATAAAATGTTCATTTTGAATATATATATTTTAAGAAGTGCCAGCAATGTCTTCCCATTGGTGAGTGAAACATCAATGGTGATTCTCGACAACATCTCTAGACGATGTTACTGTCAGTAATCACTTGTGAAAATGTGTTGAAAATCACCGTTGGACATATATTGATTTTAATCTGAATTAATAATACTCATACGATCAACGATTATTGACGACTTCTTGTCATGACAGTAGCTCTGTCAATGATTTTGATAACAAGGTAATAATATTATAATCAGTAATCGCTTATAATATTGTATTAATTATCATTGACGTACCGCCAGTGATCATCGATGAAATTTTTGTTAATGATTATTCGTTCCATTCTTTTTTTTTTTTTTTT
>CAIGRT010137605.1:0-11648 GCA_903798405.1 Fraxinus platypoda
TATGTACAAGTAGCATTATTCAAACTCAAACAAACTGGATGACCCAACATATATGCTATTTGTAGTGCAATGCCAGGGAGACACCTTTACAAATTGCACTTCTCTCGACCCAAAGATGTTGCAGTGTCCCTCTTTCTTAAGGAGTGTCAATATATAGACGGTTATATGGTCCTTTCTTAAACGCAATCGTCATTCGCAATTACTTTTTAGGATTTAGTTCTTTAAGAGATCTGTTGCTCAAACAGGGCTGGGCAGCATTAGTGGTTCTTTATTGTCCAGCTCTTCCCTCCTAATTACTGGCAATAAAGTTATTTGTACAAAGTTGAGTTACAAAAGTTGGGTTACAAAGTGTGTTGGCAAAATTCAGATCATTGATTTCAAATGATTTAAAAATATGTTTTTAAAATGATTGGTGTAGATGTTATTTTATCAACCAATTTTGTAACTCAATTTTGTACATGTAGCATAACTTAATTACTGGGTTCTTTCAAGACTTTGTTAATGATTGGATTTAGTTCACCGTGTCCAACTTTTGAAGAGAGCACAAGTTACCTTCTTCGCTGTGTCGAAATGTCTTGTACTTCTCAATCTTATATTCCGTATTAATTGATTTTCTTCTGTGATTGCTATTGTAAATGTGACAGCCCATGTTTGGCTAATGTTTATAAAGAATTTATAGTCAATCACTAAATTTATAATTTAAAAAGCTTATAAACACTTCCCGAACATGCGCTCAACATCGAAGTGCAGTTCGAACACAATAAAGATATGGTAATGGATACAACGAAGAATAATTAGGATTATGAGACTGAAAAGAGAGATGCTGTAGGCCCATGAAGCAGATTAATTTACTGGAAAAAGTACTTTTTTTCCAAAATAATTCTCAATCTTGAGATTCACGTGTGCTTAAAACCAGTCAGTTGATGTTATTCACGGTTGTAATATCACTAATCCGAAGTACAACATTTGGTCCTATGAAGAACGGACACGTGGGCAGTTGCATCATATTCCATCACACCATTGATAGGAATTCATGAAATCCAATTACATCAATCAAGGCTTTAAAAAACTCATTTGGACTGCAGTCACTGAACTAGTTTTATTTCACAATAGTCATTGCACTTTTAATTTTATTTCAATTTAGACGTTCTAACTTCTATCTAACCGAGTCACATACTTTCAAAACTGATGCGATTACTTTACTTATAAGATACAAAAAAGATGGCGTGACTTAAAAGTTTGTTAATATCGCAGTTTTATTGTTTGAATTACCAAAAACATGTTGGTGGGATATCTTCAAGTAACACAAACGAAGTTTTCAAATAATACAAGAAAGAAATAAAGGAAGAAGTTGGAAGACGTAAAAATCTTTAACTATATTCTTTTATGAATTTTGAGTCGAGAATACTCTTCCTCGTCATAGTAAATAGGCAAGCAAATAAAATTTCATTCTTTGTTTCTACACTCATGCATTCTCGGGCATAGTTGTTCACAAAAGGTAGCATGGGACATCGTTGGCACAAATTCGATTTCAAGAACGTGTTAACGTTTTCCTTAAAATTGCTCCCACCAATGCCATGATGCACTTAGGAACACTAATCCACCTCCATGATATAATGAAGCTCAATGTTGTATGCATTGCGAATCCACAAGGATAACTTGAACACCAAAGTTCATAAATGTCTATATTTTGTCTCTCGAACATGACAAATTATAATCAAGAATTTTGTAGAAAAAATGACGCAAATGATAAGTTTCACATACATGAAAAGTTCAAGGGGATGCATGAACATTAATTTGGCATATTTCAACTCTCGATCAATGTAAATTATAAGTCGTTTTAAAGGATTTCACATAACTCTTCATATAGAGTTGCAATCTTTCATTCAAGTCTTATGAAATAAAAAAAGGAACATTTTCACACTATAGTCAACGTCGAAAGTGCGTTGCAAGTTATTACGAAATGTTTTATAAGTGTCGTAAAATTAATATTTGAATACGCGTAAATGTTAAATAATTTAGAATTAATATTGAGGAATACATACATGACAACAAATGTTAAATCATTTATTTAATTTTCAATTAAGTAAAACAGGATGTTAATTGGTATACATGAACGTGAATAATGAAATGCATTATTGAATGTGAAATCTTAATTAACTTATAATTAGAATTAATAACACCAAAATGTATTACATTAATGAAAGCACATGTGTGAAATAAATGTCAATTGATGGTAACTAAATGTTAAATAAATGAATGTTAATTAATTGATAATTAATAATAGGGAATTCATGTATTAATGAAAGCACACATGTGAAATGAATTTGTCAAATCTACATGTACATTGATGGTAACTAAATGGTTAAATAAATGAATATGAATGTTAAATAATTGAGAATTAATAATATGGAATTCAAGCACACACGTGAAATGAATACGTCAAATTTATATGTACATTGATAGTTACTAAATGGTTAAATAAATTAAATACATATTGAAAAACGAAAAATAAGATATTATAGAAATAATTAAGTTATAGTGGGACTAGAATCGTCCAAAAAATTATCATCACTTATTAATGTGATATTTATGATCAGTTTGGCACGACTTTTATTTTTACTTTTATTTCATGTAGACGAGCTTTTAAATAAATCTATCTTATTTTTTTTGTTTGAAAACTAACATTTAAAAGTACTTTTAGAGAAAATCACAATAGACCATTTTTCTTTAAAAACTCTTCTAATTATCGAAAACACTTTCGTAAAATTAGCCAAATGGGTTCAAAAGTAGTTTTTGGGTCTCAAAAACTCTTTTTTACTTTTCAAAAGACATGTCAAATGGATCCTTAATATATTATAGATTTGGATCACACCAAATCTAACGTGCTCGTCCTCCTTTTTGCTAGGATGTCGTCTTTTTCATAACTTGTAAGTTACAATTCAAATTTACATAACTTTTACAATATCTTATAGAAGATGGATCAAACCAACGAATACTTAAGTTTGAAATTGTTGAAACCCCACTATTTTCAAAATAAATGAAGTATTGAAAAAAAAATCTTGTATATACTTCACAAACTTTAATGTATAAAATGAAGGTGTCTCTTGGATTTGAACATTTACGTAGTGAATAATATCTCAAATTTTAATTAAGGTGGTACGGTATACAGGCTTTGAACTGACATGTGAATAAGTCACATGTCCTTTATCATAGATTTTCATAAATGTTTTAAATAGCTAGCAAAACCACCTTAGAGAGTGCACCATCCCTAATATTCATATTGGTCAAACTTATCTAGAATACTCATGTAATTAAAGTATCCCGACACACGAATAGGTTATGTGTCCATTATCCTGAATTTTCACGAATGTTTTAAATAGTTAGCCAAGTCACTCCAGCGAGGCACCATCCCTAACATTCATACATGTGAACTTATCTAGAATGATCATGTAATTAAAGTATTCCATGGTTATATCTATATAAGTTGATTAAAAGTTAAGTAGATTAACTTACTCTTTCGTATTATATGTACGAAGCACATTTCTTTAGAGATAAATAAATATAATGTATATATTGCTCATCGAGCTCAATATTTCGATATTGCAATGTTGGGTCGAGGTTCCATTATTAAAAATTAATTTAGCTTCCATCCCTATTCTCCGGGACATTAGATGAATAAAGATCTTATAAAACGTCACATGTCATAGTCATAGATTATTACAATCTATTGATATTGTATGATTTCACATACTTTAAATTAAGATCAAATCATTTTGGTGTATTTGAGATTACAAGTGTCAATCATTTATCCATTAGTCATTTGCATCTTCGTTCCATCCTCACACAACTCAAACATAACAAATTTTACAACAAAATTTCAAAACGAAGACACATTTTGTGCCACTACAAATTTGAATTAACGCCTTGAGATTGTTGATGAGATATCGTCAAGTAATACCAATGAAGACTTTCAAGTTAATACAAGAAAGAAGTAGATGAAGAAGTTGGAAGATATAGAAATCTCGGACCCGGCTTCAAAACACGTGTCATCCCTTTACTTAAGACGTTATTTGTCTCACCAATATCGTGATATACTCGGGAACATGGATATGCTTCTAGGAGATAGCGAAACCTAATATTATCTACATTATGCATCCACAAAGACAATCTGAACTCCAAATACTGCAGATATATATACTCGATGTCTATACTCTATCTCTGGAAAATAACAAAAGTATAAACAAAATTTTGTAGGAAATTAATATAAATGATAAATTTAATATGGTGGAAAAGTCGAAGGAATTCGTGAACATTAATTTCTTATGGTTTTGGGTACATCTGGAAGGAATAATTCTTAGTGTACATAATATACCAAAAATTATGTACATGTAGTCTGGAAGTATGGCGTTGGTTATTTTAGCGCCATAGCACTTGGTGTCAACCATTTATAGGGTAACAACATTTCATTTGAATATTTTGAAATAAATAAGGAAAAAGGTAATTATATTCACACCTTAATTTTTAATTTTTGCACCATATTTTAATTATATTTAAAGTTCATAGTCTTTGTTCATTGTAACACTTATGTACCTAACGATTTTTCATGTCATTATTGTCTTCAAACTTTCGATTAGTTAACACATTTTATATTTGATAACAATTTCGTATCCAAAAATCCGTAAAAATGACGTAAAATAACTTATTTTTCATCATATTTTTTAAAAAATAAACAAATAAAAAGTGGAAATTTTTTCCCCTTATTTCAAATGATGAAAACAAAATATTCTGATACAAATTATTATCAAGAACGAGACGTACTAATTAATGAAAGATTGAAAATAAGAATGCGATGAAAAAAGTTAAAAAAATAGTTGTTACAATGAGTAAAGACTAAGGAGTTTAAATACAATTAAAATACGGTGTATCAAATAAAAAATGTAAAAATTTGGATCAAACAAATTTTGGGACTGTTTGGTACCGATTAAAATTTAGATTTAAATTTAAGTCAAATTCAATAATTAATTTTAATCGCATATTTTGATGGATTCCATAATTTTTCAACAATTAATTTCATCAATTTTTATCGAGGTCTACGAAATAATTTTAATACAGGTTTTACCCGACATAACGCCTCCAAAATATCGCAGCAGAACCTTTATATGCTCTCACTAAAACCTCTCTTATCTCACAAATCTAAATCTTCGCTCTCATTCAACCCAAAACCCTAACTCTATCTCCTTTTCCATCTATTCTCGAGCATCTACACAGAGCATATATTTATATTTCATATATAATTTATTTATTTGTTAATAAGTTGAGCCAATGGATGTTTCAGCAGGGCAGAATAAGCAGAAAGAGCAAGATTTTTTGGTGGCTTCAATTTCGCAGCTTTCGATTTCGAACAGCACTTCACCGCAGGTGGTTGCGAAATTTCACTACGATTATGGAGTTGCGGAGCTCCGATTCGACCCGGAATCCGACCCGAATGGCTCTGTTCACTTCGATCTCCACGCTTCTCGGGTCAGCATGACTGCTTATTTATGTGTATTTAATTGTGGTTTTTGGTTATATTACATTTGATTTTTGGGTTTTAGTTTGATCTGAAGTCTGTGAAGAAAAGTGTAGTATAAGATGAGAGTTTCTAAAGAAATCTTGTGTGGTCTCATTCGTGATTTTTTAACGTGGAATTTTGTATTTTATTTATTGTTTTGATGATTTCATTTTGTTTTTGGGTTAAATGGGCAAGTCATTGATGATTTATAAAGCGTTTTGATTCAATAAAGAGAAGTGATTGAATTTTTGTGCTATTCACGAATAAAAGATATTGGAAGAGACTGAAAATTGCTCTTTTTTAAGCCTCCATTTGGGAAGAATTATATCCATTGAGATGCGTGGTTGAAAATAAATGATTTATAAATTTTGTCAAAACCGCTGGCATTCATAGGAGGAATAGCATTTTATTATCGGCTTTTTCTAAGCCTATTTTGATACTATTCTATCCAGTGAATCCAATCAAGTAGAATCCTATTTTGCTACAATGAAAATACAATAAATAAAAAAGATACAAGATCAATAAAAATACGGAGGTTTTGTTTCTTACATTAGAAGCTTGTAAAGGGAACCTGGTATTACTATGTTAAAATATTTTAAATTTGAATGTATCTAATATTGGAAAAGAATTGAAGTCAAATTTTAACAATGATTAAATCATTTCTTTGCAACTCTCTGGAAAAAAAAAGTTGAAATTCAACTTTTCTATACGGGGGAAAATAGTATTTCAAGTTTAAAGAATTATTTAGATTGAGTTATGCTATGTCTCTCTCTCTCTCTCTCTTTTGGGGGATTTAGATACCCTTTTTCTTCTAAATATAATCTTTTCACTGGTGTTTGATAAAAATAGCAGGTTATATGAAATGTTTTTTTAGTATTTCTACGAGTTCTTTTGTTATACATTTTGGGATGAGTTGTTATAATTCTTTTTCTTTCTGTCCAGCTTTTCAAGTTAAGTCCATTTCAATCAGTATGTATATCTGAAGCTTCTGAAATGGATAAAGAGGTACGATTTTTATTGCATTACTTTATGCCCCATGTCACGCTCATTTTACTATCTAGTACTAAATGATTAATTGGAGCCACTCAGAGCTTAAAATTTGATTTGTTTTACATGCATCCCTTAGCCCATGTTCTAATATCACTGTAGCACGAGAGCTCATCAGAAGCAGTTTAAAATCCTCCTTTCCTGATATTGTACCTGCGTCTGCTTTGGAAGTGTGGGGTTTTCCTCTTTTATGTTGTTTATTGTGATTAGAATATATGTGAAGCACTTGCAACTGAAAAAAGAATCAATTTTCTATTTTTAGCTGTGTTATACCATGAAAATAAGATGTCATGGTGTTGAATTTTTTGCTGTTGAATCAGAAAAGCTATTCCAGGGGAATCTCCATTCAATTTAGAAATGAGGAGGAAAGTAGAAACTTCCATTGTGCATTTGAGCAATGGAAGAAGGAAGTGGTCGTTCAAGGTTGGTTTGATATCCATGTTAACGTGTCATGACTAGTATAGTTGCATGCCCCTCCCCCCACATTATTTCCGTTTTGGATTCTTGCAACTCTTCTTCATCACAATTTTCCATATGCGGCAGTCATTGCGATCTTCAGTTGCTTGTATTTTTAGCCAAGAATGTCGTATCTTCAAATGAATTTCTCCTTTAATTGTTTATATTATGTGTTGCTAAGTATTCTAGATAGTGATGCAAACTTTTGCGTTTCTCCACTGTTTGAATGATTAGTTTCATTTGGTTTTCATTATGTTTTGTTTTTAAGTATTTTTTTATTTGTTATTATGGGATTTGTCCAAATTCTAAAGAAGTTATTTTGTCATTTTAAAAGATCTCTTCCAACAGAATAAGAATTTTTCATGTAATTAAGAAATTTGATTTTATTGGCTACTTTATTGCCATTAATTGTCTTGCGAGAGAGAGTATTTCCTTGACTCTGGTCCTGCCCCTTCCCAAGGCAAAATAGGTGCCTAGTTAATATTGTAATTACCGTGATGTGTTATCATTTGTATTCAAATACTCATCTCAAGTTGAAAGTGTAAACTTGCTGTAAAATAAAAATTTAAGACACCCAACTCAAGATGCACGCTAGTAGTAAATAAGTGTGAGCCTACATAGGTATATGAACATACAGAATGTGGGCAGGGTTTGTTTTGTATTGTCTCTCAATTTCTACCACAGTATATGTTCTAACATTGACATGTTATAATGCTACATTGCCATGAGAGAAATCTATTGTGCTGAGACTATATACGAGGCTTACCAAATTTGTCAAATATTTGGCAGTCTTCAAATATTATAAGAAAATACGATAATGTAATAAAGGCCGCAGAATAATTGAATAAGTAAAGTTCACATGGCATTTTATTTTTACAGGATCAAATTTGCCAAATGGGACAGTATCATTATCTAAAAGCAAGTTTGATGACAAAATAGAGGCATCGTCTGCTAAAATGTACTTTCATTACTACGGACAACTTCTGCACCAGCAAAATATGATGCAAGATTACGTGAGGACAGGTTAATCTCTGAGTCGTAATGTGTATCTCCCTTTCAATTTTCTCTTTCATCTTATTTTGAGTTATTCTGTCACTTCCAAGTGGCAAGTTTTAAAGCTCGTGGGCCCTTTTTTTGCAGCTAGAACATGTAATTCAAGGGCTTTTCTGTTTTTCTTATAGTTGCAGTGGAACCATATCTGTCTTTGTCGATAATTGACGTGATAGACGTTCATTTTCCAGGAAGTTATTATGCTGCAGTCATGGAGAACCGTGTGGACTTTGTTGGTCGTGTAGTTGTTGATGTTGGTGCTGGTAGTGGCATTTTGTCATTATTCGCTGCTCAGGTTCTTCAGTAAACGTTTTTTTATACATTTTGCATCGAGTAAGCTGATCATAATAAAACACCTTGCATGACTCTTACTGGTTAATGTACTCTTCTCAATCTCTCTTTAATAGGCTGGTGCAAGACATGTTTATGCTGTGGAAGCATCAGAAATGGCAGAATATGCTCGTAAACTTATAGCTGGTAATCCGTCGCTTGGCCAAAGGATCACGGCAAGTGTTAACCTGTTCATTTTATCTCTTTGCAAGAATAGTTGTTTTCCTCTTTACTGATTTTTTACCCAGCATCACCTCTCGTGTTTATTACGTAGGTCATTAAGGGTAAGGTTGAAGATGTTGAATTACCTGAGAAAGCAGATATTTTGATCTCTGAGCCAATGGGTATGCTTAGTTCTCTTGCTTGCTTCTGTCATCTAATGAATGATAACATCTAAAATAATGTTGGACTCATTTAGCTAAATAACTACAAAGCAAACACGCACAGGCAACTATGTGCATATCGTATGCATGCTCTAGCAATGCATATTCCTTTTGCCAAATTCTGAATTCTTTATTCTGATGAAATATAAACATCTCCTTTGAGGTTCTACATATGTTCCCTGAAAAAAAACAAAATTAACTTCAAAGTTGATGGCTGATTCACGAGAACTTGGAAAAGAATTAAAAAATGTAGGCTGCATGTGATCACGCAGTGTTCAAATCTTCATTTTTGATTAGTTGTAGACTGAAATATGATCGGGGGTATCTTATTAATGGCAGACTCTACCTCCTGCAGGAACTTTACTAGTGAATGAGAGAATGTTGGAGTCCTACATAATTGCAAGAGATCGATTTCTTGTTCCAAATGGAAAAATGTTTCCAACTATAGGAAGGTGAATGTTGCCTATTTTGCTGTAGTTAAGGGATACCTTTGTCCGTTGCACATCCATTCTCATTTTTATTACAACTAATTTCTCCGCATAAGTGCCATGTTTACCTGAAGAGAGGATACTGTTTTCTGTGTTTAAAATATTCAATAAGTTGAAAATTGAACCAGTTCATTTATTTACTCCGTGTAATTTTACGTCATTTCCTTTTTGCTGGGATTAGTCGAGGTGTGCGCAAGCTGGCCCGGATATTCACGGTTATCAAAATTTTTTTTTATACGTCATTTCCTTTTTGTGTTATTGCGTTTGCAGTATGTACATATCTTTTCTGGAAGCTATTTATTTTCTTGTGCATGTTTTTTTGTTTCTACCATACCGCAATGCTTTACCTTGTCTTTGAGATATTATGAAATGTGTTTCGTGCTTGTCTTGCTCTCAGCTGATTGTTAGGGTTCTAATGGGAATTTGAGTACAAAATCAGAACCAGAAAATAAACTACTGAGATCGATGAAAATTAACTGCTAAGATCGATGAAAGCTGAAGAAAATTACAGAACTGGAAAAGAAACAATAGCCATTCCAGAGGGCTAAAACTCTCCTAAAGGTCTCTATTCTCACTGCATAAAAGCCTCCCTTCTACCTTTATTTATAGCTATTGCCTAACTGATTTTCCTCAGCCACTTGCTCTCCAACAGATTCTGTTTTCTCCAAGCTAGCTAGTCATTCCTTCTTCTGGGTCCTTCTAGAATAGGTGAAACTAATAGGAGTCTATCAATACCCCTGGTTTCCAAAGCCACCTTGTCCTCAAGGTGGGAGCCAGGGAAGTGTTGGTGATGTGCTCTGCCAACGTCACAGTTTTTAGTTGTTCCACCTCCGTATCTGACATGCGCTTGGTGGTGAATTCCTTGTGTGGCGTGGTCAATTGTTCACCTACTGTCACCGATCTAGTAGGGAAGGAATCAAATTTTCTACCTTCCACTGGATTTGGGGATAAATTCGTTTTAACACTTTTCTGGGCCGGATATTCCTTAGTGAACTAGGTAATTAAATTTCGGTCCTCTACTTTTTGTCCCACCTTCGTTTATTGGCCCAAACCCTTTGGAAGCATCAGACGTCTTTCAGCCCTAATCTCTGTTTTTTATTTCTGGAGTGGAAATAGCAGCACTTAGCTTCTTGTTGACATTAGGGTTAAGTCTTCCAATAGACACCAACTCTCCATACACAGCAGGCTGCTCTGTCCCGCCAAACGCTATGGTACATATCCCTTCAACACGATCATCACATAGGCTTCCGGTTTACCGATGAATTTGGCTACAGTAGAAGTGGCTTCAGAGAGGATGGAGGAGGTGCCAATGCCCTCTAGTCTCACGTTAGTAGACAGATTCAGGCATGGCATTTTTTTCCACAAAATACTTCTTTCTCTCACCGTTTTCGCGAATTTATGTATAGGTGATTTGTGGCCCATGGTCTCCTTAGCCAATTTGAGCACCATGTTGATATCTTCTACATACTGGGCTACCTTCATAATGGACATCAGCCCACTTGGTCTTAGTAAACAGAACTCAGCCCAAATTTCTGGTTTGAGCCCATTTACAAGTGTACTCCCCCCCATTCCTTCCTCTGAAATTCCCAGCAATGGCGTACCCAAAACTTCAATTGACCGTCGGAATTCTGCCCCCTTATCTTCCTGGAGAACAGCAAAGAATTTCTTACAGAGAGTTCCGTTTCCTCCTTCGTCCACCGTTTTGTTCGTGACTGATTGAGGGAGGGTCATTGATGCCACAGCTTTCTGAATTGCTTCCATTGTTTGGAATATTTTGGCCATCTTCTGGCTTAAGCGTTCCACAGATCTCTGCAACTTTGTTTTCAGGTCCTCCGTCTCCTTCTCCATGGCTTCCACTCTGCTTTCTATCTTCTTTTGGGCCATCAGGAAAGAGTGCTCTGATACCAATTGTTAGGGTTCTAACAGGAATTTGAGAACAAAATCAGAACCAGTAAATAAACTGCTGAGATCGATGAAAACTGAAGAAAATTACAGAACTGGAAAAGAAAAAGTAGGCATTCGAGAGGGCTAAAACTCTCCTAAAGGTCTCTGTTCTCACTGCATAAAAGCCTCCCTTCTACCACTGTTTATAGCTATTGCTTAACTGATTTCCCTCAACCACTTGCTCTCCAGCAGATACTGTTTTCTCCAAGCTAGCTAGTCATTCCTTCTTCTGGGTCCTTCTAGAATAGGTGAAACTAATAGGAGTCTATCACTGATCTATCTGGATTTTCAAGACGAGTCATTTGTTTATTGAATTATTACATGTTCTTATTTGTAAGATTAATGGACTTCCTGTATGTTGTGAAGTTCATCCCATCTCTAATTTCTTAAGCTTTT
>CAIGRT010137606.1:0-12023 GCA_903798405.1 Fraxinus platypoda
GAACACCAACCATTGGGGACCATGACCCCTCTAATAGGAATAAGATAATGAACGATCATTATCTTTCATTTGATTCAAATCAGCCCCTCATTAATTTGAAACAAATATCCGGTCTCTACACTTTAATTCCATGAAACTTAATACCCATTAGTCAAAATTTATCTTTAGTGGATAACTTTAATTGACTAATAAACTTTAAATAATAGCACCACACATTTTAATATGTTACGTGTGACCCCAATTATGTTAGAATTTTCCAACATTGATGGTACAAAATTGAAATTACTACAAACCAGTGTTTATGCAGAATTTGCATTCTTGCATATAGTGTGTAAATAATGTAACGTGAAATGTTATTTGAAACTCTTTTTGGGTTCCGTTCATTGCAGGATAATTCAAAGTATGCAAATTTAAGAATTGTGGCTTACATTTTTTTGCGCTTTCTTTCCTTGGAGTCTCTAAGAATAGGAAATCGTTCCATCCTACCAAAAATGAGGCATCAAATTGAAGATGAGTTTCTTGAGGTCCTTTAATTTATGTTAATGGGCATCTTTACAAATTTAGTTTTTTCTAGTTAATGTTCAACTCTGTGTGTATGATATTTTTCTTGTTTTCTATTTTGTTGTTGGCATAATGCAGAATTTGATTGCAGTATTTAGTTCTATTGCATTGATGGAATTCCTCAGAAGATATGTTTTAGATTCATTGTATTTCATTGTTAATAGTGCAGGGAATATTCCCTGAATTCACATTACCATTTAAGAATACTAGTTAATAAAAAATCAAAATCAATCTCACTTACGACACAAAACTCTTCTTACTAGAGTAAATAACATGTGGTTATTATAACCATTTCAATTGATTCAAAAGCATTTTGGTTCCCTTCAATTCCTCCATTATCATACACAATCCTTGCAACCTCTCAAGTATTGTATATCTTTATTTTCGCAACAAATCAATGCAACGAATTTATTTTCAACGTTACCAAAATGATGGAGTTCGATTACGACTATAGCCTAATGCATAGCTCTGATTTAAATGATGATTTTGATGATGACATCCTCATGCAATAGTTGGAAGATGACATACAAACGTGGCTACAATATTGTCCCATCATAGAGCGTATGGGTTGCCATTACATGGGAAATTTCAGGGCACATATGTATTTATTCCCTACACTGCTATTTATGCTCCAAGAAAATGTTTATCCTCAAACGTGCTCCCAAAAATTTCGAATGTATCCACTAATATTTACGCATTCCACGCATATTCAGCATGATGAGTATGGTTTAAGAAGTAGTGCAAATGTCGATGTACACGAACAAGTCGATATGTTTTTGTGCGTACTTGCTCATGGCAACGATGATCGATAAATACGTACACAATTCAGACATTCTTTGCAAACAATTAGTCATTACTTCACGATTGTGATGTGAGTTATTGTAGTATTTGCTGAACGTATGATTAAACCAAATCTTGATTACAATCAAGGTTTGGATACCACCCAAACCTCGAGCAATATCTCATTTTCTAGGTTGATGAAAGTAATTAACTTGTAATTAATATTTTCCGAGCTTATTATTTATGGTAGTAAACTTTCCCATAAAGTTGTTATGTAAATTGAGATGCACATAGATTGTATTGGAGCCATTGATGGAACACATGTTAGAGCCATGTTGCCACCCCACCAATGGAAGTACCTCATAGGATGAAAAGAAATTCCTACACACTAGGGCTGGACAAAACTCCCGGTTCGATTAGATTCTTCTTAAGTTAAATATATGAATGGGTATAACAATCGAGAACCAACGAGTTTGGTTTGGTTCGCGATTCTAAACCAAAAACCAAATAACCGAATAAAAATTGAATCTCTTTAATTTTTTCAAAATTTTATTTTAAATAAGTCAAATTATTTTAATTTTTTCAAATAAAATTGTCAACTAATTAAATGAACCCAAAAGAATCATTTTTCTATTTCAGTTGCTAACTAATTAATTGAGCTTAAAATACCATTTTCCTGTTTTAGCCCAAGCCCAACCTTCTAATTCAAATTTCTAAGAATCAAAATTGAGCGACCTAAATTTTTCTCAATCATTTAGCTGAACTACATTATTTTGTAATAGTTAAGATTGAATATGTCATTAGTTGGATTAATGTAGTGTTGTTGTAAATATTAAAAAAATTAATTATGATACGTAATCGAATGGAACCAATCGAACTAATTAAATTTGAACCTGATGGTTCCACTTACTAAATATCCAAAAATTCTGGTTAGGTTCGATTCTAATTCAGTTTCATAATTAAATTTGAACCCGACGGTTCTACTTAGAACAGAACTAATCCTACACAAAACGTACTTGCAACATGCGATTTTATTTTATGCCTCACATTCACCTCCCAAGAACGATAGGGAACACCCATGACATCGTATTTTGGCAACTACAATACATAGTCCAAATATTAATTTTTTGGAGCCGACGAATGGCAAATATTATTTGGTTGACATGGGTTTGGCATATAGACTAGGATGTATTGCTCCTTATGAAGGTTCGGACACCAGATATCATTTTCAAGAATTTCACAATGAGAAAAATTGTCGAATACGTAGATTTCAAAATGCATGAGAACAATTCAACTTATCACTCATTATGTCAAAACGTTATCGAAAAGGCATTTAGAGTAAGTAGAGATGGAAAATTCTTGGTCGAATGCCCAGTTAATATTTACCAACAGATTGCAAGTTGCTTCTGCCATTGTTCTTCCTGCTTTTTTTTTTTTCCTTCTAACAATACTAATTACGAATTTCCTTTTCGTTTAATTTTTTTTACAACATTTACGTTGAACGATTCACACGTTTTCATTCTGTGTACCATAATTATTATTATGATGCAAACATGAAATGCATTCAATTTTATTAGGCCTACCCTAATTGATGTGCCATGTAATCTCATAATTGTTCCCACGACATATCATATTCGATAATCGCATCTAACTCAGTTGCAATCTCATATTGTTCATCGAGCAGATCTATCTCTACTTTGTCGTCTTGTGGCTCTTCCGTTCTACAAAAAGCCTCATCAAGGTTTCCATTTCTTCTTAGAAAATGATGGATTGTTAAATGATTTGTTACAGATAAATTTATCACGGGTGAGTGGAGCTAAAGATTAATTGACAAATAAGGAATACAAATTTAGGTGATCTAATTATGTGTCAATTCTGAAAGCATGATTGTACGTCCATAAGTGGCATAAATAATTAATGTTAAAGCAGGACCAATTGATTGAATACGAAATGTGCACAAGTAAATGATTTGACGAATTAAATTGAATCATTGAAGGTTAATGATAATACTGTCATAAAATTGTATGGCATACGAATGAAACTAACTGTTACGAGAACAGAAAAAGGCCAATCAATTGATAGATTAAATTTTTGGTCCAATGCAAGTTATGTCCAATTATGGCCCAAATTAAATAAAGACGCACCAAAGAAAGGTTTATTGCATGCTTCACTCATTGAACTCATTGTTCACGTACGATTTATTTATTTTAGTTGGACCTCGAGTACATGGCAACAACATAGGAGAGGTTGCAAATATTCCCGAGTCAATTTTAAATACGTTGGGGGCATGAGTGATATATATATAAAGGGAGGCCTAGGTCACGGGAGAGAGACAAGATAAGTAGATGTTGATGAAAATAATGAATTTATTGATGTAGAAATTTTTTGAAGAAGTTACAAGCTTTTGAAATTACAAGATTGAAAATTACAATTGAATTTTTTTTTTAAAGAAAGCTTTAAAATTACAAGAATAATTGAAAAACTTTATTGAAGTGTAGCATCTCCCGCTCTATTACACTTCAAGATGTCTCCCTACTTCAATCTTCTTTTATACTTGAAATTTTGAGCATGGACTTGAAACCAATTTAATTTTGGTTAAAGAATTTTGAAAAGCAACCACTTTGATTTGAAATGACAACCACTTGTCTTTGTCTTCTTTGAAAGGCAACCACTGTAACAGAGCTGTTCTCCTGTCCACGGTGGACAGTCTTATAATACCCACTCGGAGAGAACCCAACGTTGAACATTTGGAGAGAACCCCACGTTGGATTCTCCTGCCACATCAGCAGGTGGACAATCTTATTCTGCCCAGCGTGGGCAGGGGAACATTATTGACCACTGTAATCACCTTTTGAAAAGTAATTGATGCTTCTTTTGACAATTGAATCAACTTTTACAACTTTTTGACAATTAATTAACCACCTTTCACAGCTTTTTGATTTTTTACTTTAGTCAAGTTACTAAAAAATTTTGTTCATTTTTTATAATTGGCAAATGGAGCAATAATAATTTGTTTGGTGGCATACACATTTTAAAAGTGAATCCTTTAATTTGTGAATCCTATATTCTCTTAATTCATCGAGATAACTAGGTCCATATAGTCATTTTGAAGTGTTATTCTTTTGAGTTTCTTTTTCAATTAATTTATCAATATTTCTAGACCAAAGCATATGTCTTCATTGCATTGTTCATAGTCTGATGAGTCTGCGTGAAAAGAAGTTTCTTTTGAATCCTTCGAGTCTGATCTTTTTTATGAAGATTCTACAAGAGTAGCAATTCTTTTTGAAACAACTTCCAGTTCTTCTGGAGTTTTGCATTGACTAAACATAGCCAGTAATCTTAATTTTTCTATAAGGAAATCAGTAATTTTGTCGAGTTCCTTTTTGGATAATTTGGGATGCCTACATTCATCTATTCTTGAATCCATGAATTTACAGCTTTTGGACAGCAATTAGTTTCATGAAATTTTGACCACCATCTGATTTTTAATCTCCGTATAACCTTTTTAACATGATATTCAAAGCCTGACTTTTGAACAATTTGATAGTCCCAACAGAATATCCATGAGACATTTAAATTATGAGCAAATTGAAATAAGAGATTTTCTTGAGGCTTCAAAAATGTTTTAGCCTCTTTTTTGAAATGTTCAAACCCTTGAAGATTAAGACTAGGTAAAATATTCTCTTCAAACAGAAAATCCATGAGACTTTAAAATTATGGGTAAATTGAAATAAAATACTTTCTTGAGGCACCAAAAAATTTTTTGCCTCGCTTTTAAAGTGGTTGAACCCTTGAAGAGAGAGAATGGGTAAAATATTCTCTTCAAGTCCAAAATATTCTAATCATTTTTGAAACCATTTTGAAAAATTTGAAGAACAACTTTTGATGAAAAAATATAAACCAAGAATGAGTAACCGGTCTAAAGTAAAATACATTAAACCATACTTCTTGGTAATCAAAATAATTGAAAAGAGATTCGAACGAATCGTCTTTGAGAGACGCATTCTCTTCTCTTTCCATGGGCCATGTTTTCAAATGACAGTACCCGTTGAATCGATATTTTAAAAAAATTAATATATTTTTTCTTTTACCGATTTTGAGTATGAGTTATTATGGCTGATCTTGATTTGATGAGGATGACTTCATAATAAGCTCTGGATTTTTGATATTTTTTGGCATATATTGAAAATTTGTTGGGAAAAATTTTGAAGGCATTTTTGAAGAAATGAATACCTATGAATCCAAGATATTTCCATCTCGAAAACAGGAATATGAATAGGCTTTGTAAAATATTGAAATGAAGGAGGAGGATTATATTTGGTAATTTTCCAGACCCAATTGAAGGCCCTTTTTTTTGAGTTTGAGAAGAAGGAGTTTTGAAGCTAAAGTAGTTTTTTGAGAAGTGGAAGAGCTACGCTCTGCATATTTTGAGTCTTTACATTAGTTTTGAATATACTCATCTATTGAACAAATATGAATTGAAATATTTTTCTTATCCTTCTTCTTTGAGGAAGAGGATTCCATATTTTCTTTTTTTGAATATCTCTCTAATTTATCTCACTATTTCCCCTCTTTTGCAAGAACTCTCTTGTGAGGAAGTCTGCAAGAAAGTTTGAAGTCCTTGTATATATAGAATTTCAAAATCAAAACATGAAAGTATTGCTTGTCATTTGACAAAGATTTGTTTGGAAACAAGATTTTTGACATCCTTTTGTAAAATCATCTTTTGATGCTTTACACTCTATTTTTGAAATAAAATTTTTGTTTATTAAATCATTTTGAAATATATAAAACGATTGATAAAATTTCTTTTTTGATAGTTGAATAGTTCTTTTGAGAGCTAGTCCAAACACTAGAATGAAATCGGACTAACTGTTCTTGATCGGATTCTTTTGGAATTTGTTTGATGACACCACCAAAACAAATGTCCGACGCATCAATTTCAACAATAATTGATGCAGTGACGTCTAAAATTGATAAACATGGAGTACTTTTGATAGTTTTTTGACATTTTGAACCGCCACTGTATGCTCGTGACTCCATGGGACCAAATTCTTTTGTAATCTTTTGAAAAGAGGTGCATATAGGATCCTTATCTCTTTGATAAAGTCGCCTACGTAATTAACGCATCCTAAAAATCTTCGAAGACTATTTTTATCTAAGACTTCATCAGGAAATTTATCGGTGAAATCTATACTTCTTTGAATTGGTGTAATGGTTCCTAGATGAATGTTATGTCCCAAGAACCTAATACTTGTTTGACATAAAAGAAATTTTTTAGCATAAATTTCTAAACCATTTTTTTGATAACATGAATGAATGTATTAAGACGCTTAAAATGTTGTTTTAAACTTTCATAAAAAATTAGAACATCATCAATATAAACAATAATAAAATTTGAGTAAGGATTGAAAATATCATTCATAATTTTTTTGAAATTCAGAATGAGCATTTTTTATACCAAATGGCATAACAGTCCATTCGTTTGTCCGAAAGAAACACTGAAAGCAGTTTTGTAGTAATCTTCTTCTTTAATTTGAATTCGCCAGATTCCTGACTTCATATCAAATTTAGAAAAAATCACAGTTTTGAATAACCTATTTAATAGTTCTTTCTTTTCCATTGAATAGCTTTATTGAGAGATTTGTAATTGATAACTAAATGAGGAACTCCTCATTCAATTTCAACAGAATTGTTGACATAAAATGTCGAACAACTCCATGGTGATTTACTTGGACGGATAAGCTTCTTATCCAGTAAATCATTGATCTCTTTGATACAGTGATCAAGTAATTCTTTATTCGTTTGAATATGACGAGATTTTGTAGAAATATTTGATTCATGAAAATCTTGAGTATATGGTAGGGACAGTACATGCTTTTTCATATTATGAAAAACATTTGGAATAGTAGAGCATATTTTGTCCTCTGTACGCTTTTGAAAAAGATAGATTTGCTTTTGAAAAGAGAAATCTTTCAACCGTTCCTCGATTTTTTTGCAATCTTATCTCTTCTTTTAAAAATTGAATATGTTTTTTTTCTTAAGATTAACATTGTTAATAATTTTTGAAATAGAATCTTCTTTTAAAGAATTAACATCTTTGTAAGAATGAGGATTTGTAAATTTGAAAGTAATTTCTTGGCCAAAAATATTTATAGTTAATTCTTTTGAATCAGCTTGAAAATGATAAATTTGAACAATGAAAGTGGTTCAAGAATTACTTCTTGGTCTAAATCTTTGACAAAATAAAATATATTTTTAAAACAGATATTTGAATTGCAAACATGAGCTTTTGAAAGTTTATATTGAATATTCAATCTTTTTCCATTAGCACCATAAAGACGCTCAGTGATTTTTCAAAATATTTTGTAGGGATTAATCATTCCTTAATACAATTTTGATCTACACCAGAATCAATTAAGACTCTAGTATGCAGTTTAAAATCTTTATTGATAATGAAAATACCATTTCTAAAGTTGAATGCGGTTAATAACATTAATCTTTTCTTCTTTAGTTTGAGGAAGTTTTGAAGATTGAGAAGCAACTTCTTCTTGTTCAGAAGAATCATAATCATAAATGGTTTGATTCTCTTGTTTGGTTTTTAAGAGAACTACTTCCATTCTGACATCTTTCATTTGAGTTTGAAGAATAAATATTTGAGATTTCATTTCATTGATTTCTGATTTTAAATCAGAACTAGATGACTAGGAAAATTTTGAAGATTCAGCTTTAAATCTAGTCATAATATTTTTAATACTATGAGGATCATCAAATTCATCAGATTTTGAAGGAATAAGAGATTTGAACTTTTTCTTTAGTTGTGGATTTTCAATATTCTCAACTATTTCTTGAATAAGTTCTTCCTCTTTGGTAAGAACATTTATGATTTTACAATCACAAATTTCTTTAGATTGATTTGAGGAGGAGGAAGATGAATTAGAACCAGTCTCAATATCATAATCTTCTTGATGTTGATAAACTATTTCTAATTCAGAATTAGAGGAATTTTCTTCTTCTGAAGAATTGATAAGATTGAGGAGCTCAAGCTTAATATCTTCATCTATTTGAAGATTATTAATCTTGTTTTTCATAGGACATTTATTGGAATAATGTCTTGTCTGCTTGCATTTCCAGCAAGTAACATTAGAATTTTTTGAAAACTTTTTATTTGAAAATCGCTTTTTAGAATAATTTTTTGAATAAGAAGGTTTTTGAAAATTGTTTTCTTTTTGAATTTTTTTTTTGTTCTTTTGTAAGAAGGAAAACTTTTTCTTTCTAATTTTGAAGAAGGAGGAATTATTTTCTCAAGGCCATATTATTCACAGAATGATCTAAATTCTTTACGACTTTCAGATCTTTCTGATTTTAAGTTGGCTTTGAGTTTTAGATCATTGCAAAGTACAAGACCTTCTTTATTGATAAAGTGGATAATTTCTCCATATGTAAGTTCATTATATGGAATATTTTCTTGATATTGGCCTCTTATTGAAGTTCTCACTCTTTTTCCAAAGAGTTTTGGAAGTCCAAATATAAATCTTTCTTTCCAATAGGATTGATCACAATCTTCACGCAATAAGACACGTGCTAAAAACATGTCTTTGTACCATCGAAAATCATGAAGTTTTGAACATCGAAGATGTACGTGAACTTTGGACTTTCGATTCATTACATCAACAGATACTCCGATAAAATGTTTGATGATACTTAGATAAGGACTGAGAAACTGTCATTTATTTTGAGAATTCATAATTTCTTGCTTTTCTTCTAAGTTGAGATAATTTAAAGTTGAAGTTGAAGTTGAAGTTTTGGGATCAACATTTTTTGATCCGATAACCAGATTTAAAGTTGTAGTTTTGGGATCAACATTTTTTTATCTATATGCTTTCCAACACATAGACATGACTTCTAAGAGTCGAACAATTTGATACTCTGCTAAACAATCAATATTCCATTCAGTAACAGAGTCTCCAGCAAAAGAAATTTGAAATTTTGCCTTTTCTTTGAAAAGTAAATCAGGAGCAGTATTTTGAAGATAATATTGAGGAATTTTAGAATATTAACCTTTTAATTTATTGATATGAAAACTTTCGTTTTCATTTTCAATAAATTGATATTCAATTTCGTCAATAGTATTTATATTTTTTGAACGAGAATGAGAAGATAATTGAGTTACAAGTTCTTTTAAAACTTGAGTCTCATTATCTAACCTCCCAAATTGAGGAATCATATTTGAAGGATGAGGTTTGAATAAAACATTGATAGGAGTTTTTCCTTTATTGGTCAATTTTGAAATAGGTTTATCAGAATCAGAATTTAATTCAATTATGTTTAATTGAAAACACATAGATTGAAGAACAACATTAGTATAATTGTTTTGTGCTTGAATATTTTTGATATCGTTAGCTACTACTTTAGAATCATCCGATCGTTCGCTAGATATCCTTTTAACATGAGATGCAAGAATTTTAGTATTTCCTTGAGAAACCACAATTTTTTTTTTAAGATGATGGTTTATCAAAGATTATTTTGACATTTCCATCAGGAAAATAAATAATTTGATCAGGAATTCTTCGGGGCTGGAATTGGGTTTTGAGCATTTCAAAATCCCATTCTAATCCTCTAGCTTGAAGATTCCATGGAATACGCTTAGGAATCATAACATTTGAATGAAGTGGATTTACTTCAACCNCATTTGAATGAAGTGGATTTACTTCAACCAAAAGACTTTCATCTCTCGGAGAAGATCTAAGAGCACGAATATTGAGTTGAGTATTCAAAAGCTTATAATATTTTCGATATATTAAAGCAAAAGCTTTTGAACGATCATCAATATCAAAATTCTTGGTTTGAATTTGAAGATTAAGAAAATTAAATATAGCTCTATCTTGGAGGCTAATAGAAAAGTTTGGATAATAATTTGGAACTATTGTACCACTTTCGAGATTAGACTCAAGTATGGAAAGTAATGAATGTTCAAATCTTAAAAATCTCTCATCTTTTAAGGTTATAAGAACATGAATATCTAGATCAAATCTAAACATAGTTTTGACTGCAATTTGAACAAGTTCAACATGAAGATATTTAGGGCGTGTTCGGTAGAGATTAAAATTGGATTAAAATTGAAAAACTAGCCGTTACTGTTGACTTTTATTAGACGAGTGAGACCCAATAACGGCTATATTTTCAATTTTAATTGGATTTTAAGCTTAGCCAAACATGCTCTTAAATTTCTTCATGTGAGGTTGTATAGCTTCTTTCGAAAACAAATTAATAGAAACAACTTGATTTTTGATTGGAATAGTTTGCTCCAGTGTTTTGATAACATAATTTTGAGTAAAATCAAATTTTCCAATCTCATAGGTAGAACTTTTATCTACCTTTGGGATTGTCCGATTTTGAAGTCTTTTCTCTATTTGAGCGATTTGAAATTCATTTGAAGTAAAATCATTTAATGCAAATGCATGATTTTGATCTAATTCTTCATCGTTATTTTGAAAATAATTTGAAATGTTATCGTCACTACCGTTTGAACCAGTACTCTTACTGAACCAATTTGACATGAAAGACATAATTGAATAGTAATAAGAAAATAGTAATCTTACTATTGAAAACAGAATACTACAGGTAAATTGATGAAGTGCAAAGTCTACAATGGGACCACCTAAAAGCCTACTCCGGCAACACAGCTGACCAACTTTTGACACTATGCAGACATTCATGCCTTACTGCAACCTAACTTTTGACACTATGCAGACAATAGTTTGACATATATATTACCTTGCCTTAAATATTTCATTTACTTGGGTTATTATATTAAAATTTCGTGATTTATTTTTTTAATATTAAAATCATAAAACATAAATAATTATTTATTTATTTTTATTAAAGATTAAGTTAGTCATGACAAGATATGGTATCAGAGCAACCAGGTTTTCATGATTCTGTAGACCACCCAGCGTGTTTCATTCGGCTGGAAGAATTTGCCCCTCTCGGTAAGTTGTTGATTTTTGTTTTAACTTGAAATGTTAATTTATTTAAAAATATATAGAAAAAAAATGATGATGATTAAAAAATTCTAATAAATTATCAGAAGACATAAAGGATTTCTTATTATCATATTCAAGATTTTACATATTAATCTAACTAGTGCAATACTGAAGTTATATGTGTAGTTATTGTAAGCATACGCAGAACATAATATTTCAAAGCTTTAAAAAGGAACAATACAACAATAATAACAACGACAACGACAACGACAACAAAAATAATTAATAGCACTTATTTTCTGAAGCAAAACAAGCTTCAAAATTTCTCTGCCATTTCTCGTGATCTTCTTGAAAATTCATTTGCCACCTTATTTGTTCTTCTTGGAGTTGCAATACCTAATCTAACTAGTTTTGCCTCTAACCGACCCATAGTTGAGCTCTCCACAACAGAACTAGACCCCTCTAGTTCTTCCTGAACTCTACCTTTTTCCTTCTTTGTGGATACTATTTTTCCTCATACCAATTTACAGTTTATTTTCCCTAGAATGGCAAACCCAATAAAACTAGTATGGGGAGGCATTGGAGTTGGAGGAATCCTTGGTTCCAAATTAATCCATCTATTTTCAGATTTGATTAAGCTGGAAAATAAAGAAATAAAAGAAGAGAAGAAGGTTGCAGACGAGCTGCTATGTAAAA
>CAIGRT010137608.1:0-18848 GCA_903798405.1 Fraxinus platypoda
CTCACAGCATCGATCTCCAGCACCATCACACAAATCGTGCAAATCAGAACACATACCACAGATCGACCACCTCCACCATCTGTCGGCGCTCGTTGCGGCAGTGGGCGAAGACGGCGGGTGTAAAGAGAGAGAAAGGTGAGAACCTAGAATAGTGGTGGTGATAGTTGGGCGTAGACAACGGGCGGCGACGGGTGAGAAATGTAGAGAGAAAGGGGAAGGAATGTAGAGAGAGAGGGGGGAGGCGACGGGTTGTGGGTTAGGGTTTGTGATGTGTGTATTGGAGTATATATATTTATTAAATATAATTATTTTATAAAAATACTAATTAAAATAAAACTTCTGATTTTGGAAATATTAAACATGTCATCTGAATTATGAAATGAGATCTTGAAATTTATTAGAATCTGTAATTTCCACTAAAAAAATTGAAAGAATTTAAGCATTTAAAGCTTTTCTATTCCCTATTTGAAGCTTTTTATTTATCATTTAAAGCTGGGCCATAACATTTTATAGTAAAAAGAAAAGCCTTGGACGACTCAATAGTTGGTGGAGAACAAGTTTGAAATTTAAAATTCAAATTTTGTTTAAATTCTAAAAAGATATTACTTGAAACGATTGGGATTGAACGACCAATTTATAACGAGTGTAGTAAATGGCATTTTAAAATAATATAGAAAAAGACAAATTTATAATTTATATAATAATGAATTATATATATAGAGTTTCAATGAAAATTAATACTAGAATACGATCTTTTATAGTAAATACGAAAGTCATAATAGACATCATTATTTTCTATTTTTCAAATTCAAATTCAAATTCAAATCTTTGAAAAACATGCATTTAAAGTTGTTTTTCTGTCTTCGTACTCGAACCAAATTCAACATCCACATTTCGTATATTCTCTTCTAGAGGTACTCAGTATCCATCGCATTTTTGTTATAATCAATTGATAAATAAAATAAATAAAAAATAAAAAAAGCCCTTGAAAGAATAATCTTTCTCCATCTCATTATTATTATTTTATAGAGAATAATGTTATCTAACACCAGTTTAGGTGGCCACACTTGATACATCCAAATAAATGGATCATTTGACTTTATATTTAAATAAATCTATCATTTAATGCCGCTTAACTGACACGCAGTGGGGAACTTTTTAGGATATAAAAGTCTCACTGTAATATAAAATTCAAGAAAAAAGTAGACTTAAAAGATATTTAATTGCACAATTAGTGATTAGTGCTCCATTATTCACTTCGCATAATGTGCTATTAACATAAATATTCATGTAGTCGGTTTTAAGTTTTTTATTTTTAATTAATTTATTTATTTTTCAATATTAAACTTATTTAAGTTTCTTTTGCCCTTGACATATAAAATTATTTTCAATAATTGGGACCCGTCTCATTAAAAAATCACTTCAGAAATACCCACCCCACCCCTGTTTGTGTGTGTTCGGTAGAGATTATGTGACCTCCTACATGTACACCAAGCTTCATCCATATACAAATACCTCATTTCTTGCAAACCTTAACTTGATAATGATTAGGGTTTTGGGCACGTTTAAAGAAAATTAATTTCTATTAACATATGAACCAAATTCCATGCGCTGACCATGCAACTACTGCTAATCCATAATTAACAATAATTAACATGTTATGCTCTTAATTAAATATAATATTGTCAAGTTGCCTCTTTTTCACATAAGAATATTTAAAAATTATTACACTCCAAGTCCTGACCTTTTCTGAAATGAAAGGTTTAAAGAACGTGATTTTTATTTTTTTTTATTTTTTATAATTGTGGATGTCCGGGCCAACTTGCGCGCACATCGACTAATCCCATGAGGCCCTGAAGTTTACAATCGGGTACTCACCTCAGTGACCCTGAGGAGACTCGAACTGATGATCATTGAGGAGCAATCTCAAAGTCTGATCAATTGAACAACCCCTCAAGATTATGAACATGATTTTTAGGATAAAAAATAAAAAAAATTGAGGATTTTTTGTTTTTTAAAAAGAACCAAATGCTGCGAAAAAAATAAAATAACTCGAGTACTCGTTTAGCTATAGAAAACTTAAAAAATTATTTGCCAAAAAATAAAAAAAATTGAAATCGCCTTAAGAAATCGAACTTCGAAAATATTTAGAGATTATCATGTTCAATTTTGTTTAGCTCGACGTTATTCTTTCTCTCTCGATGTTATATGACAAAAGGCATTACGGAATAGGCATTATAAAGGTTGAGTTCACGTGCTGCCCTAAAGATACATCCAGAAAATAGTAAATGCAAGGCCATGGCAAAACATGTTTAAACTTTTTTAGAAATTACTTTTTTCTTGAACATTCATTTAGCTCAAAACTTACCTTTTTGTGTAGATTTTTACTTATTTTCCAAATAATGGACTACTTTTACTTTTTTTTTTTAAGTTTCAGACAGTAATCAAGCTACGAAGCTCTGAGAAGGTTAGAATTAATTTTCTAGTAATTCAAAGGATGCAAAAATAAGCAATTCCTATGTTTTTAAATCAGAATATGGAAGAAATTATTTATGACTCATTGGAACACTACAAAGTACAAACACATAAAAAATCACCATAAAAATCCATATTTATGACTGACTCATTGGAACACTATAAAAACATAAAAAATCACCTTAGAAATCCATAAATGTGGGTAAAAGACAACATTTAATACTGGGTTTGAGGGCAAGAAGGAAAAAAAAAAGAAGCACATGAGCCAAGTAAAATAAGTAAATTATTAAAAAGCATACAAGAACACAAGGGGCACAAGAACCCATAAAACAAAAGGCCAAACACATATATAAATTTAAATCTTGAACAAGCAAAAGGCTAGAAAGTGAAAGGAGTGTTTTTTGGTACCCTGATACCATTCAACCAGTGTCAGAACCCATGTGAGTATGTGGCCCTTAACCACACCCCCACCCCCACCCCGCCTAGACAAAAGAGTCCACTAAAGTAGACTTTAATGGCATAAAAGAATACCCTTTTATTTCACCCTTCACTTTACTATTTTTTTTTGGATTTTCTTTTCCTTTCTCCTTTTGCTTTCTTTCTGAGTCATCACTTTTCACTGTTTTTCTTCATGTGATGATTTAATGGATCATAAAAGGCTGTACAGCATCAGAAAACAATTAAAACTGACAGAAATTTCCAGCTTTACCATCCACTTCAATCTTATATTCATCAATTATTTCTACCCTTTTGACTCTCTGAATCGTCCTAGTTGTTACACACAACAACAGGGTTGCTGTTAATGTACATAAATCTCCCTTAAAAGCACGTAGTACTCGACTCGACAGTATTAAGAAAGAAACAAGATGAAGTCTTCATCGAGCTATCCAGTCGAGCACTATTTAATTTTCCTTGATCTTAAACCGAAACTTAGGCAAAAAGAAGATAAAGTTACCATTATATGACAAAGAGTTACTGCTACTGCCTTTGTAAATAAGCTAAATTGTTCAGTGTGGTCCAGCACACAACTACAGAGAGGGTACAAAATGAACAAAGAGAGAGACCCCACTCTCATAAATTAGTTCATATGTCCTTTACCTATGCATTATGTATTGTTTTAAATAATATGATGCTAGTATGGTATTGATGATGACAACAGTCTTGAGTAGATCTTCCTTACTGATCTTTTTTTCTTCTGTTGTGAGTATGGTTTGGCTATACAGCTAGAGGACATTTTACTTCTTTGTATATGCTACTCATACTTTTCCTGCATAAACAAATTCAAAAAGGCAAACTATCAAAAAGAAGAATCTTATGAACAAGCAAAATCATCACAGAATACAAATATGATAAAATGATAGTGGTATAATCGTTTAGCCGACCCGATCTCTAAGTTCAAGAAAGTTGTTCTCACCGAGCTATGTTAATCCCTCCTTGCCAGCCATGCTCAGATCTAACACCTACATTTCAATGGCTTCTCGCCCAGACGAAAACCTGGCGGTCAATAACAGTACTAGATTTTAAGCTCTTCAACAGGTGATACTGGGGAACAAAAGGTAACAGAAAAAACCGGGTGATACCTTGGCATTTGGAAGAAATACGATTTAAGAGAAGCCATGTTAAGAGCAGAAGAGTTGGGCAGCACGGGGATGTTAGGGGATGATGTAGTAACGGGTATACCGTCATCGGTATCAGTTGAAGCACAGGCAAAAACCGACTGACGTTCGGCAGCTAGTTTTGTAGGAGAGGCAAAGAGGTTATCGGGAAGGATGTGCTCCAAGCTGCATTCATTACAAACACAAGGTCATGCCATTAGTATGGGAGAATAATACGCAAACGCCAAGTTACCTTAGACGCGTAGCATGTCTTACTGCAATAATTACATCAGAACACCTTAAACTATCAGAACACCTTTTCTGACGTATCTTCTTACACATTCATAGAAGGGATGTTTGAGTGAATAGCTTAAAATTTCATCTAAGAAAACATTGATTTTCAGTACCTCTCAGGAAGATCAGTGTCTTCGGCATTGGTTTGATCCTCCTTATTGGCCTTTTCACTGTTCTTGCCAAATTCAGTTGCTTCCTCATCGTTGGCTGCAACAGTAGGAAATTTAGCAGCCTCCCGAATACCATTAATTTCTGTAACAAAGATATAAAAAAATGCTCACTTCCGACCAAATAAACTCATATAATAATGCATATAGTACATCTTTGGATAAAAAAATTTAGAGCTAAAAGTAACAAAATATAAATATTTCAATCAGCTAACCTTCTGAAAATTCTTGATTAGCAGCATCAGATTGAAGAATGAGATTTTGGTTCATTTGTAACTGAGACTGTATGGGGGAGCCAATTGGGGTGCTGGTTGACAGGTTTGGCAGGAAATGATTATGGTGATGCTGATTTTTCAGGTCCATCAGTTGCATGTTCATCATCCTTCTTCCTTGAAGATCAATAGCATGATGTAATTCCGCCTCCTGCTCCAATTTTCTCCGAAGCATCATCTCTTGTGCATTGTAAAACATTCTCGACCCTAAGTGGAATGACAAAAGGAGATTCAGTTAATAGACACATTTACTTGTGGACGAATAAGAAGCCTGACTCAAACGCTTACCAAAGGGGACATCAAATTGCTCTCTGGATTCAAGTCCAGATGGGCTTAAACAAGCAGAAAACTCTCCTCTCTCCATTTGTTGCTGCTGTTTCCTATAGATTGTTCAATTAACAACAGGATATCATTACCGGGGTAAAGCAAACAAGTATTAGAAAAATCGATAGAATGGAAAATTTACTTTTCAAGGACTTTTCCCTTCTCCTTGTAGGGTTTCACGAGCACCCGGGAGTCGCACACAAAATGGGGGTTCCCTTTAGCCAAAATGAGTTTCACAGTCTCCGGGTAGAGAAATGTAACAAATCCAAACATTCTTTTCTGTTGATATGGAATTCTAACATCCTGCACCGGTCCATACATACTATAGACGCATAGTCAGTACACATTTTGCTTGCAATTTCAAGAATCGCAATCTCAACCAAACAAGAACTGCTTACCTAAAGTAATTTGAAACATCCTCTTCCTTAAATGTACTATCAGCAGGAAATGTCAAGTAAATCTGTCTGGCGCTTGAATTTGCACTTCCAACAAATCCCATTGCTGAAAACTCGTTCCTCTCAGGTCGACAACGGCCAAACTTATGGAGCTCATCACCCATAACCAGCGCAGCCGCAGCAGATCTACAATGCCGCATAATATAAGAGATCACAAGAACCAATCGAACTCAAAATTGCAACATCGAAACTCCATCCCAATCACAAATAATTCACAACCATATACAATTATAATTAGCAAACATTTTCATTCTAGGCTTCTGAAGACTATAAATAGCAATTGTTTCCTGTAATGGAGTTAGACAGGAGTATACCTTGAGATAGGCACCATAAATTTCGGAAACAGAGCCCAATTCAGAACCAAGCCATGGGCTATAATAAACATTCAAATTGCAAGGCTCATACATAATACACCAGAAATACCCAGAATCATAAACCAACAGTCACAATCAAAAAGTAAACTTTTTTATGATAAGTGAAAAAGGGTTCATTCCCATAGAATTTACCTCTGATGTTCATTCAAGAAGCTGGGGCATTTCATATAAGCAAGTGGGTGGTGACTCCCATGAGGCGAGAGGGCAAACCTCTGCTGCTGCTGAAGGGCCTTCATTCTCAAGAACTCGTCAAATGGCCCTGAATCCATCTTGCCTGGGGATCCCACTTCAATTCCTTCACTGCCAAACCCACCGTGCAGGAATTTACAGCTATCGCCGTTCTTGCAAAAGCCTCTAGCGAAGTACATGCAAGGCCTCCAACCACCACCACCACCATTTCCATCCTCAAAACCAGAAAGAAAAGCAGCGTCATTCACAGAACAACTCCTCCTGTGAAATGGGTGTGGATGAGGAGAAGGAATGCCGTTCACATCCTCACCATAAGGGAAAACCAGAGAATCACTCCTCCCACTGGGACTGATAAGTGGATCCACCATGGAATCATCAAGAAATGGTAACTCCTGAACTTGATGATGCATTTCCCCACCAGACTCATCAACAAAATCATTCCCACCATAAAAAGGCAAACTTGAGGACCCTGAACCACTATTTTCATTATCATTAGTACCAATGGAACCATTTACCACAGCAGCATAAGAAATGGGTCTTGGGCTACTTCTTGAAAAACCTGCAGCAGGTGAAGAAGGGTTACTCGGATGGAACCCATAGTTGGGAATCAAGATTCTTGGCTTATTTTGAGGAAATGGGTTGTTTGGCCTCATGGGATTTGACAAGGGAGTTGAAGGGTTAGAAGAAGGGCTATTTGAAGGAAGCCCCAAACAGGCCTTTGCTTGGTTGATGCAAGATACCAAAAGAGCTTCAGGGCCAAAAGCTAATCTCAAAATCTCCTTCTCCCCTTGGTCTTGTATCAGTATATAACCCATGATTTTTGAAGCGTTTTCCGGATCCAAACTTTGGATCCTAGACATCACTATTTTAGTAGCTTCATATGTATCCATGGAGTTCTGTATTTTTTCTTACTACTTCCTATAAAGAGCTTTTCTGTTTTCCCTCTCTAGAAGGGGGGAAAAATGAAGATGCACAAAAGGGAAGGTGTAGGGTTTTAAGCAGAGCCCTCGAGAAAGACTAGAAGACTTTTCAGAGATGGGAACTAGAGAGAGCGATTAGAGGGGGAAGAGGAGTTTTTTGTTTATTTTGAGGAATTATTAGGAAGAGAGTGGCTAAGATTTAACCATGTTATAAAAGGTAATGATGGGCTGGAGCTTATATTTGAGTAATCATTACATACCATATTAAGGGGAGTGTGCGAGTGTGTATAGAGAGAGAGAGTAGAATACAGTAGACAGAGATAGTAGAATACAGTAGACAGAGTGTGTATTTATAAGGGAAAAATGAGATTTTGGTATGATTTTCAATTTTCTTTTAATATTTTTGGTCATCTTTTTTCTTTCTCTCTCTTCATGACTGATGGGATGGGACTTGCAGGGGCGGTGGTCAAAGGGGCGGAGGTGGTGGTTGGTGGAGGAGAAGGTGGTGGAGCAAAAACAATTTTTGCTTTGGTGGTGGTGATGCAGTACTGTTCAAAGATGGCTCTTTAAACTCGAAACCACAACTTTTGGTACCAGTGCAAACCTGCAGCCTTGGGGAGAGAGTAGAAACTTTCTTCTCTCTCTATATATCTATATATGTAATGGGATTGTCTTTATACATATGGACAAAACAATTCTAAGTGGGAGGCTGGATTCAGACCTGCTTCAAATGGGAAAATTATTCAAGAGTCCCCTGTTTTGGCCATTGCACTTAGTTACACCCAAATTTGAAACAAATTAAAATTTGTGCCATTCTTGTGAAGTTGGACTGAACTCAATTAAAGAATAAAAAAATTATAATTTTTTAGTGTACGCTTGATACGTTAGATTGAATGTTATTAAGAATAAAAGTTATTCTCTCGCTCACTCTCTGATACTTGGTGGTAATGCTTCAAATAACTTCGCATCGACTTCGAAGTGTCTTTGAAATCTGCAAAATGAGTTATTTTTATTACTCGTGTTAGGTGGATTTGGACAAAACAGCAATCTAATACATTTGTCGCCGTAGTTTAGCTTCAGTCAAACTTCTAGGTATGTCAAGTTGGTTCTGTAACATGTTCATTCCTTTGAAAACTTTATCACCTCGAACTTCAATGCGAGGTCAAGCTAGTTTCGTAATGGGACCTTGAACTTCTAGGTAAGGTTAAGCTGGTTTTGTAACAAATTTATTACATTAAGACTTTAGGTTGTCACCTCGAACTTCTAGACAAGATCGAGCTAGTTTTGAACAATTGCAACTTATTGCATTAACACATTAATATCTAAGTTATTGCATATAAATTTGTTAATTGTGCCTTAAGGCGTTAGGTTGTCACCTCGAACTTCTAGGCAATATCAAACTAGTTTCAGACAATAGCAACTCGATGCGTCAACAAGTTGTATCTAAGTTATTGCATGTTATAACATTTATCAATTATACCTTAAAAAGTAAGTTGTCGCTCGAACTTCTAGGCAAGGTAAAGCTAATTTCGTAACAAGTTAATTCATTTAAGACTTTAGGTTGTCGCCTTAAATTTCTAGGCAATATCAAGCTGGTTTCACAACGAGCATATGCGTTTTTAATAATCTCGACAACTTTAAATCGTGATTAAATGGTACATATCTAACTCTTCCTATCCATCTAATACGTGATTTAATAGTGGCTGAGCTCCAGCTCAGCTCGACTATTTCCGAGACAGTATCGTATAATATGCTTGACTAATTTTTTTCATTTACTCATTTCAAGACTTGAATGCCTAATCTCCCTTGTTGATAATAAATTATTCTTCGTATTATAAAACATAAGAATTATAATTTTTTCAAAATTAATAGATATAAATACTTAAGGTTTTTCAATATTGCGTAACAATTACAAACAAAAGAATCAATATTTGTTAGGGTCCGTTTGATTCAAAGATAGAATTTGAGATTTTGTGTGTTCGCTTGACTTTGTTTTATATAGAAATTGTCAATTAAAGGGATAAATTTTTTTTTTTCACAATTGGGGATAGAATTTGTTTCTATTGCCAAAAAAAAAAAAATGGAAAACCAAAAACCATCTAGAAGCTGGGAATTGAAATTCAACTAAAACCAAAAAAAAGGGGTCTCGTGATGGCAAATATAGAAAACTAATTCTTGGGGAAAAAGTGCCATCAAACATGGCAAAAGTGGTAAATGAATTCCATTTTCCATGGAAAAAAAGGGCCTATTTTATTTTCAATATTTGTATTGAATAAATATCTTTAATTAAATAGCGTTATAACTTATACCCATGCACCTTTAATGTATATTTTTAAAACCCATTTAGCATTTTTTTTCAAAAATATTATAAGTTAATATGCAATCAATTATGAATAAAATGTATATCAACAACCCAACATTAAAGTTCTATTAATCAACCTCGTATATATCACTTCAAGGAGTAAATTATATTTGAAATCTGCAAAATGAGTTTTTTGGTTAATATGTAATGTTGGTTCGATCGACAGCAACTTAACGTGTTAAATGTAAATGTTCGAATTTTTGCATATTACAACACATGCGAGTCGTGTCTTTAAGATGTTAGGTTGTCCTTCAAACTACTAGACAAGATCAAGTTGTTTCATAGCTGACTTAAAGCATGTTTAGCTAATACGCTCTAACTTAAAAGAAATAAAGCTCACGAGTGTGTGTGTGACTAAAAGATGAGCCAAATAAGTATCATTATAATTAGAATAATACTATGTAACATGGGTTCAGTTTGCATTAGAAGTCCACCTAGTTTTAAATAACATTACTCTTATCCTTATTTGTTTACGAGGTGTGGGGTCCACACTGAGCACGTTTTTGTGGACCTTGGTGCTTATAAGATAGCACCTTGGTGGCCAAATGTTTTGCATTCCTTCGAGACTTTACGTTGTCGCCTCGAACTTCTAAGTAAGGTTGAGTTGGTTTTGTAACGGACACATTTATGTTAGGTTGTAAGATAACCTCGTGACTTAAAGCTTGTCCCATTCATTTATGATGTGATTTAGCCCGTGTTTGGTTTCAATTAAAATTTCAAGTCAAAATTAACAATTAATTTTAACCGCATATTTTTCAGGATCCACAACTTTTCAACCACACATTCAATCAATTTTTTATCAAAATATACTAAAAATCTGATTTTAATCTATACCAAATAAGGGTTTAATTTAATGGTTGAGCTCAAGCTCATCTTGACTATTTTCCACCCGGTAATATATTGTATTGTATTCTTGATAGATTTTCATATTTAATGACTTAGAGACATGGACGTCTATTCTCACTTAAATTTCTATAAGAATTATAAATTTTTAAAATATAATAGATATATATATTTCATTATTCTCATTATTGCATTATAAATGCAAAAATGGGTCAAGTGGACTTGATATTCCATTAACTTCTCTTGTTTTAGTGATTTCAATTTAAGTTATGATTTATAAATAAAAAAATATATTAATAACCAAACATTAGAGTTCAATGAAGTCAAGAAGACGACTGCAATTTCCCCTAAATTACACACGTGCACATATTATTTTCTTAAATTTGTTTCAATCTTTTTCAGTATTGATTCAATTTTAAGAAAAATATGATAATAACATTATTTTTAACGAAAAATTATGAAAAATAACATTAATTTCCTTATAAAGTCTAATTCAGTACGTTGAACACAAACTTTGTGTAATTTTATTTTTGCGACTATCATCACAAATAACGCCAAAGCACGTAGAGAGATGTTAATATAGCCACTAAAGTTCTCAAAAGAATAAATGAAAATCGGTTAAGAATATAACGTAATACAATAATCTTGTGATTGTTCACAGCAAGACGGTTGATAATACAACTATTGACCTAATTAGAATAGATTTAATCAAAGATATTCTCAATCAATTATTTTGTATAACACTGTCAATACAGTGTTTAGGAACAGCAAAAAAAAAAATAACACTAATAATTCTATCATATCATATTACATTAGTTGAAAGAGAAAGATGTTTGATTTATGCTGTCATTTTGCTTGATGTTGATGTTAATATTGGTGGAGAGCCACCTTCATTGACTATTACTTAATATGATTTGGAATTTAAAACCATATATTTGCTTTCTTATGATGTTTTCACCTAAACTATTGTCTTTTGAAAAAAGTTTTTATATATTATACAACATAGTGCATGCAATTATGCTAATGTGTAACTTTTGAGAATTATTTCCAGCACTATTTATTAACTAAAATAAACGATAAATATTCCACGAGAGCATGAAGAGAGTGAGAACCCAGTTGTGCTCGAACTTTGCCACACTACGAAATACTATTGAAGGCTAAAAAGATAGATGTATAGTGAACACGTATCACGGGAAAAAGATGGGTGAACGTAGTAAAGAGTCAAAGAGTGCTTGTAATTATTGAGAAGGAAATAGATAGGGACGATGAAACGCCTTGATCAAATGTGGAATGACAATGAGTTGATCTGCCAATTGACTTGAGGCGTGGAATAGCATATATACTAGTAATTAACTAAGTATTAATATATATTTTTCTACAAGGAATCGATATCTAGTTCATGTATCGAAATCATATAGCTCCTCAAACGATTCCTACTTAACTCGAGGTTTCTTCATCTCGAGCAACAACATAATCATACATTGATGTGTATCTAAAACCACAACCGTAAACCTCAATAGCTAGAATAAATTAGTCTTCATTCTATAAAAATATTGGATTTGTATATAATATATTGTTGAGGAATTTAGACAATTATCTAATTATGATAACTAGCAACAATGTACGGAACAAAAACATAATAGGAGATAATCAAATAGAGCAACAACCAAAAAAATGATGCATGAAATAAACGATACAAATATTTAACGTAGTTTGTCAATATGTCAATATCCACAACCAACTCATAATAATCGTCCATTATAATCAACAATAACGAATACATCATTTTTTTCCATAGATACCACTAGAATCTATAACTATACCAAGAACGCACGTCTTCACAATAAGAATAAATCGTCATCTATCAAAGACGAAAATCCATAGTATTCTCTCTAGTCAATTCTATAGGTACAACTAACCTCAGGAACACAAGTCTTTGATAATCAAACTAGAGGCAGAATCAACATCAAGAATTCAACAAATTCTCGGAACCTAAAAATCCTCGTCTCCCTCAAGAGCAAAATAACATTTTACCTAAGCACAACTCTTTAAAATATATATATATATTCTTGAAATACTACTTAAAAATAACAAAGAAAGACCTCACCACGATTCTTCTTAAATGTATCGTTGAATCTTGATCTTAACTGATGATTTTAAAAAGAAAAAAGAGTTATAAACTTGTAGTCCAAATTTCACGAAGATCGAACTAGGAGAGTTGGGATATTAACATTTGATCATCAATCCGCGGCCTGCCCAGATTCTACGAGGTTGCTCTCGAGTTTCTTATAATTTTGGGGTTCCCACACACTCAATTTCTTCTCAATTCTTCCTATACATATATATAGTAATTGAGGCCTCAACAAAGACTTAATAATTACCATAAAGAAAGATAATCTTAGTGGGACTGTCCCTTTTTTTTTTTTTTTCACACAAGGATGCATGAATTCCCCAGTACAATAATTTAGGGCTTTAATTAAAATTTCCTAATTGATCCCATTATCAATCATAATTACCATGTGCCTTTTTAATCGAACCAATTTGTTGGCTTGGGAACTTTATTTTTGCGCGATTTTTGTGCTATTTTTAAATCAAATTAATTTTTGCATTTTTATTGATTTCAAATCGTGATTTTAGGGACATATAAATAATTTTTGTGCTATTTTTAAATCAAATTAATTTTAGCATTTTTATTGATTTCAAATCGTGATTTTAGGGACATATAAATTTTTTTTTTTAAAAAATAAGCGAATTCAAAACAAGTGAAAAATAAATACATTAGTTTGAAAATTTCAAAGGGTTTGGTTCAATTTTGAAACTTTTAAGACCTAAAACACACACAAATCAATAGTTTCAAAATTGCAGTTTTGATTTGGTTTGGCGGGTTGACAATTTGTTGTTTATCCCTAATCGTAATGTAACATTTCCATGTTCAAGGTTCTTGAATTATTATAATATTGCGCCTATATATATAAATTTTTTTTTTTTGAAAAACAAGCACTTCCGTATCGAACAATTAGATCCAAATATAGGGGCATCCCGCTAGAGATGCGAGGTTAGAACTAGCTAGACCTTAGTTACAATACGTCTCTAGTAATCTGAACTAAATAATATTAAATGAGAAAAGAAAACTCTATAGTATTGAGAACAAAATATGATATATTTCAAAAAAAAAAAAAAATTGCACATTTACACAATTTCTTGCTCCATGTCGTAAAATATATCAATGCTTTTTCTTTTAATTGTTATTTGAACAAGTAAAAGTTCTGTCGCAGCAGACAACTTGGAACAACTCAATCACTACTCCGAACAATCTGTAAGACATATTTTTAAGTGAAAACATCACAAGATAGCAAATATATATTGATTTACATTATTTAAATGGAATTAATTTTAAAATTCTTGTTAATTAAGATGGCCGATTTGCTAATGTTTGACTCTCCAGGTAAAATAATTCAGTCACGTAGACATAGCATAAATCTAATGTATCCTAAATAATTTAATGTCCACTTCCATTTTATCCTAATCAAATAGTTGTCCTAGTCAAACATTCTCTCTCTTACTCTCTTATTTTGGGCTTGAGGTGCTAAGAGGGCCTAAGCCCAAAAAAATTTGGACCGGACTTGAATTGGGAAAATGGGCCAGATGTGCTTAACAACATAAAACTCAAGGCCTAGCTCGAACCATCCACCACCACCAAGAAGAATTAAAGTTGATAAAAATTTAAGTCGAAGTCAATAATTAGTTTTAATCATACATAACGAGACCCAAAACTTTTATCAATTTTTCAAATATATATTCCATAACTTTTATAAAAATATGTTAAAATCCAATTTTAAGCAAAAACCAAACAGGGGCTTCATGAGAAAAACTTGACATAATATGTAGATTCAAAATAAGCATTTTCTTTTATTAAAAAAAAACACATTTTATGAGAGCTAGAAATTATAAATGGAAAAGTGGAGAAGTAAAAATGGTATGACATCTGTAGTATAGTAACTGTACAGCTTTGTACGAAGTTTTGTTGCTTGTGTCTACTCAATTACTCTCTCTACCTATATAAATGGCTATGTTATTCAATTATATATGTCTCGTACTAATCTTTGAGATATGTTTAGCAAGGGACATGTCTATCCAGTATTGTTCAATCCACTTACCAATCGTCACATAGATTGTTCTTATGATACCAAGGACGTCCAGAAGTTCGCCATGCACAAGCTTGTTGGAGTGCCAATGGTACGCGTCCATTCCCAATTCTTGTCTCCTATTCGTTGTATTTCTGCTAACTGTCATGGAAATAGATTACTGTCAGCACAACATTTTTCTATTCTGCATACAATTTCTTGAAATGTATGTAGTTAAGCAACTTCAAGAATCGAGTTACACTAGCTGCTCGTATTGATTTTGTATGCAAAAAAGCTGAGGAGAACCCCTTTTCGATGCTCAGGCAATAGTATGATTTTGGTACAATGTTGCGTGTTATTCCTTTTTTAACGGTAGAAGCATGGACTATGATATTAGAGTATATAAACGTCCTGATTTTAAGTCTCGAAAAAAAAAATTTGAGCAGGGAACAAATACTTACGCGGCCATCTCTTAACTCAAATATGGCTGAATCTTCATTGAATGGAATTGGTCGTGTAGAAGCTACCTGTATATAAATTCATCAGGAAATACTACAGATAGTATAAAATCATGAATCTGATAATCAATGCAGATTAGGACTAACCTTTAGATCACAGTTTTTATTTATAGCTTGGAGGTTTTCTTCATTTTTCTCAAAACTAGCATCAAAATCTTTGTCGATACAAATTTCTTCATCTCTTGATTTTTCCTCGACCTGTCTCTCATTGTTATCGATTTTACTTCCTCGGTAAGGAAAGCCACAATCCCTCCATTTCCACGTTCTTTGATCTAAGTACCTTAAATAAACATTACCATCTGAACCTATTAAGAATAATTCAGTTCCTCCAAAACAAGGTCCAGGTGATCCAACCAAGGTCACATTCGTATATGGAGTTCCATGTTCTATCCAGTCCCAACCATCAAATGGATTCCATTGATATTCCACGAGTCCCCCCTCGTCTGAAAGCATGAAAATCGAGCCCTTTAACGATACTGATGATGATCTCATAGCAGTTCCAAGGGATCTTGATAGAACTAAATGTTGGGATTGATAATGCTCGTGCCATAGTTCCGTAATTTTGTTGTATTGGTATAGACGATTGTTTCTCCCAATAACGAATACTATGTTTTCTCTGAACCCTTCTTGATCCACTATACATGCAATTTTAGTATTTGGAGGATTTTTGCAGTCTTTCCATTTGAACTTTCTCAGTGCAACCTACACAGAAATTTAAGTATTGATTAGCCTTCTCTATGGATGTTGATTATTTTTACTAACTTTGTAAGTCTTAACTTACCGTGAATTGTAATAATCTCCCAGTTTTGCTAACAAAGAAAATTGCATCTTCTGCTTTAGCTTTCGGTGCTAGTCCTGGTACATTGTCCCACGGTGGACCACCAACTACTTGCCTTCCTTTTCTCATAGAAGTGCAATTTATCCATGTCAGATCAGTGCTGTTTCTTTCTCTGATAAGCAAACTCCCATTCTCATCGACCAAAAAAAAGCTTCCATTGTAGTTTCCGAGTGCACCTTTCATTGCAGTTGGATGCTCGTGCTTCAGCCAGAACCACACATTTTCTGTATTCAAATATTCGAATGTCAAACCGCTATCTGTAATAAGAAAAAATGATTTGCCTTCCTGCATTAGTCGGAGGCGGAAGTTCACGATCCAATTATCCGGGATACTGTACTCTTCCATTGAAATTGCTGACATACTATTATCTGACGCACGTACTGATAAGTAATTCTGTTGAGTTTTTCCGTCCTTTCGCCTTCTTGAACTCGACCTGGTATTAGCTACACCACTGATCTCATCTTTTGTGCCTATGATGCAATTTGACGGCCCACGCTCTTCCACGCAATACTCTGCGTTCCATCCTTCAGTTTCTGGGGCGTCTAGTACTGACCAAACATACTTGTATGATGATTTTCTCCGGGTATAAACCTGAGAGTTTGGGCCTAAATTTTCGCCGCCAAGGCCTGATAAATGTAGTTCTGCAAGCCTACCATCGTCCAGTGGAAAAATCATCCTCCCAACTTGTAAATGTAGGCCTGCAATACCTCTTGCAGCTTTTGCATTTGGAGGATGCATATGATTCACCCAATTCTCTTCAACTTCTTGATCTTGAAAATTGCCTGTCTTAGTATTAAAGACGATGTTTTGATAGGAACATCCTTAGAAACTCCAGCTGAATATTGTTCTAGAGAAAGGGGGAAAAAAAAAAACATACCTGAATACTTAGGAATTTGATATTCGAAAATGAATCCGGCTGCTGTTGTAAGAAACAACGAGTTCGTATTCTCATTATATTCATCTTGAGATATGCAAGTGATGGATGACAGTAGATGGCCTTCAGGATTTCCATGAACCACCCACTTCCATTTCCTCTGGTGTAATCTTCTTTCGACCAACCCTCCTCCCTTGATGTATACCATATTTCATTTGATAAACAGGAAAAAGAACACGTCAATTCAAGTAATTCGCTAGCTATTGTCTAAGAGTACGGAGTACCCATTCCTATTGGCTATTGTAACATACTATACCTTTGTTAAGAGAAAGAGAGATACTGAATGAGCACCATTTAGTCCATGTAAACTGCATCCCCTAAATGGAGCCAATAAAGTATCTTTTCTCGATTGTTCTCTTTGAATGTGCTTCTTCCATGGAGGTTTTGATGTTTGATCGTATTCATAAAGATCCCCTGCAGCACTGTGAGTTCTAAATTGAGAAAAAAGTTTTTTCTGCTTTTTATTGTCTACAATAGCTCAAAATACTACTTCTCAATTCTTAGACGCCCTGTTTTTCGCGCTTAGATAAGAAGGACCATGCTAGTGGTACATCAAGGATTACATCGGGGTGTACACCCCTCTCACATGGGGGTGGGGTCCACTCGAATAAAAAATTATTATTAATCGGGGTGTACACCCCTCTCACATGGGGGGTGGGGTCCACTCGAATAATAATTTATTATTCGAGTGGACCCCACCCCCCATGTGAGAGGGGTGTAGACCTTGATGTATAGATCTTGATGTACAAGTAGAAATATCCAGATAAGAAAGACCAAGATCTCACCTTACAGTGAACAATACTCCAGCCCTAATTGTAGCAGCATCAGCTATTGCTGCAACATTTGCACCAGGAGGTCGTCCGTGATTAATCCACCTTATTACATAAATGAAAAAAAGTGATTATGGGAATCATATTTGTTATGGAGGCTATTAACTTAACCTTCTTGATAAGTCTCACGTTGGAGGATCGACCCCTCTAAGTTCCAACAATGATCCATTCTTTGTGCAGAGAAACATCGTCCTAGACATTACATGGTAACATTAAAGTTCTGTAACATAACTTTGTTCCACAAGACGAATTTTCCTATGAAAGTTTAAAACAGAAAACGAATTGGCTCGACTCACTCTCTGTCCTGTGAAGTAACTCCAGAAGTAAGTAAAACTGCTGAACTTTGGTCTGGCTCTTTACTTGGGCTCTGATCAAATACCGGCATGAATTCAATCCAAATTGGCTGTGAATCTTCTGTCAGCTGCATCTGTAAGGAAAAAACGTTTCTTTCATGCTTTGTACACTGGACAAGACTAGACAGTAATAGAATTATTACCTGATATAAAGTCCCTGCCTCAGATAGAGCAAGAATTGTATGATTAACCATGAATACAGAAACTGCATAGCCTGCTGATATTGGTAAATCATGGGGTGCAATCACCCACTGTAGTCCATTCCAAAACCTCTCGTAAATCGAACCACTTTCACCGGTAACCCAAACAGATGAATCAGACATTTTTGTCAAAGAAACTCTCCTTCTCAATGGAAGAATCGCGTAAGACCTTTCATTTAGTCCTCGTTTGTTCTCCTCATCTTCTTGCTCCTTGTTATCAGAAACATCAGATTCTCCTTTCTGATCTTCGTTCTTTGTGTTCATTTGCTTGATTGAATTCACTATTGTACAGTTATCATCGATGCAAGAAACTAGATCGTAAGGTAGTTTCACTTCAACCCATGTGTTGGATTCTTCTTTGAACTCCCAAAATCGATTCGATTTCTGCTCAAACTTTTTATCAGGTTTATATTGATGCATATAGCAAGATTCACAATCAGAAACAATAAGATTGATCAAAGAAAAGACCGTGCAAATGAACATTATTTGATAGAAAATTGACATGGCTGCTCTATGTATAACCAGTTTATGACATGAGATTCCCCTGAAAGATCATATGGGCCATATCAGATAGACAAAACTACATAACAATTGAAAGGACACCACAAGTACAGAACAAGAAATGAAAAAAAATCAGCTACTGACTTCCAAGGGAGAAGAATAGAAGGGGTGGGTGGGGTGATGTTATATACATAAATAAATATATTTGGACCAAGCTACTCTGCCAGGCCTATAAAAGGCCGGGCAGAGCAAATGTGAGATGGGGGTGGGTGTTTAACAT
>CAIGRT010137614.1:0-16198 GCA_903798405.1 Fraxinus platypoda
AAAAGTACTGTCAACATCTACATTCAAAAAATTGGTCACAAGATTGGAATGCGTCGACTCAAAGATTTTCAGTGATCAACATCGGGGAGAGTAGCTGTACTCTTTTTCCTTCGCTTAAATTTTATCCGACTGGATTTTCCTAGCAAGATTTTAATGAGACGACATTTATTTTTAAAACTCCAAAATAACTGTACTTTTTTTCCTTTGTTTGATTTTTTTGTCCCATTGGATTTTTATCAAACAATGTTTTAATAATGCAGTTATTGTACAAATAATTATCAAATGGGGAGTGTTGTAAAATAATGAGATAATTATTGATGATTATTTAGTATTATCGTAATATATAAATAAGTTTTATCTAGTTCAGAGAGTCTTTCATTCCAATTGTAACTCTTATTTTAAACTCTATAAATACTGGTCTTGATTCTCAATAAAATACATACTTGATTTTTAATTCTTATATTTTCTTCTCTTCTTGTTCTATTATTTTATTTCATAACACTCTTTTNTATATTTTCTTCTCTTCTTGTTCTATTATTTTATTTCATAACACTCTTTTAATTTTCATAATTGAGATTATAAGCTTCGAATTAATTTATTTAACTTTTAATTTTTAACTTTATAATTTAAAACAAGAAATTCTAGTAACTTTTGTAATTGAGATTGAAAAAAAATCCTAGCAACTTTAAATTTTTGATCTATTTTAATGTAACTTTAGAGCACCTAGTCGGGTACAGTTTTTTTTCCCAAGCTCGTGGCTCGCCATCCACAGTGACCAAAACGATCGCTTTTTAAAATCAAGTGATCGTTTTGGTCAATGTCTCGTGGCTCGCCATCTATAGTAACCAAAATGATTGCTTTTAAAATTAAATGATCGTTTTGGTCACTATATTAGTTCAATAACCGTTGCCGGCAACAATCACTGAATAATAAAATGTGGCCGTTTGGCCATTGTAATTTTTTTCCTTCTATTTTTTACTCTATATATCCCATACCAATTTAAAACTTTTTTTCACAGAACAACAATTTTACTCTCTACCACATTCTACTTTCTACATTCTATTTCCACCTTCAATTTCAATATTCTTACATCTTACACTCTTCACATACTCTTATTTACTTTACTATATATAATACATGTTACACAATACACATTCTCTACGTAATATTTTATACACATTGTCTAATTTATATTCCTATAATGCAACAAATTAGTACTATCCAATTTCTACATATTCAATCTTCATTTCATCTTCATTCGAGTTCATATATTATCAATTCACCACAAATAGATCCACTATCATTTGTTGAGGGTTTGTTCAGTATTAGTGACGAATCACCATGATGCCACAAAGTCAAATTCACAATAAATTTGCCGATCTCAATGACGTACCCATTCCCGAAAATTTTCCAAATTTGGATACTTATGGAAGTAGTAATCCAATTGATTTGGATGATGTTGATATTCCGAAAATGGAACATGCGGAATTAGATATTCCAGTTGTAAGAGGGAAGCAAAAGGGAAAAAACCGACAAAATATTGGGATCACTTTAAATTGATTTCAACGAGTCGTACGTTCGACGGAGTTGTAGAGTCTAAAGTAGTATGTAAATACTGTCAAACACGATTGATATGACAAAAGAACATTGGTACTATCCACCTCAACCATCACTACAAAGTATGTGCGGCCAAACATGGGCTTGTTGTTGCCTCTCAAACACAACTGCAATTTGGTAGTCCAACCGCCGATTTTGCTTTTACGATACATTTTCACATAGATGTATTCAGAGGAGGAGACTCGAATAGGAATGGCGAAGTTCATTGCCAGTGTTGAGTCGCCTCTAGAAATAGTGGACAACCAACATTTTGTCTCTTATGTGAAAGAATATCTTTAACTGAGGTACGTTGGAGTAAGTAGAAATACTCTGCATTTCGATACAATAGAATATTTCCTTAATACAACTAAACAATTGATTATTGATTTGTAAAAATATGGTGGCGTTATATCTTTAATTTCGAATTTATGGGAAGGAATTAATAAAAAAATTATATAGCTACAACTGCACACTACATAGTACCACTTTAATGTATGCATTAAAAATAGTGCTTTTAAAATAATTGAGTTCCCTTACATCGCTAACAATATATTTAACATTATTATGAACATTATTTGATAATATTATTGCGAGAGTAAAGTATGTTTTTTTACATTTGACAATGCTCGTGTTAATAAGCCAGTTATTGATAAATTGTGTATGGTACTGCATCCCGATTTCGGTGGTTATTTATTTCATATTCGTTGTGTTTTTCATATTTTTAATTTAATTGTATAAGATGGTTTGAAACATATTAAAAATGAAATTGAAAAAAATTAGGGATGCACTAATATATATCACGATTTTACTTAGTAGAAAACAAGTATTCGAGGAATTTCGTGCTGAATTTGGGGTGACGAATATCAAAATATTTGTTAGTGACGTAGTACATAGATGAAACTCGACTTACCTATTATCAAAATCATGCGAAGGATATGAACATTTAATAACTGAATTTTATAACTATAGACATATTAGAAACGATGACACTATTTTGAATGAATTTTAACTTTTACAATTAAAAAATGTTTGACAAGTTTTTAAGACTACAAATATTTTATCTGGAGTGTACTATCCTACTAGCTGTATGGTGCTTGAACATCTTTATATCATTGCAAGAGTTTTTAATAAATATAAAAATGATCCTGATTTTAGTGAAATTATATTTTATATGGAATTAAAGTTTATAAAATATTGGGAAGACTTGCCAATATTATTTATTTTGGCATGCATCATGAATCTCCGATACAATTTATCAGATACTAAATATATAATTGATCAGATTTTAAATGTTTTAACTTTTAACACACCTATCACTTATAAAATATTAGAAAAACTTTTATGCAAAATATATGAATTATATGCACAACAAATGTGTGCACTTACTCTTCCCGCTAATTTTGAAGAAGACGAAGTTGAAATACTAAATTATTTTAAGGTATTAACACCTATAGATATAATGCAATAGGTTCTTCTAGTATGTTTACTGCATGTAATCAGACATCGGACGCAACTCCAAATCCATTGCTTGCTGAATTACTTAATTATTTTAATCATCATATGCCTAGTAATGCATCAATTAAAAAAAGTTCAGAAGAAGTATTTTACTTCTGGCGAAAATACGAACGACGATGGCCAGTGGATTTTGCCACTGCAAAAGACCAACACTCCCGGTTATCACTATATTTTCGGAGTCCGCTTTTACTGTAGGTAAGAGAGTTCTGTCCGAAGTTAGGAGACGACTGAAAGAAGATATTTTGGAAGCATTAACGTGCGTGATTGATTGGCAAGACGCATGTAGATTCGGAGTCTGCTTTTAGTGCAGGTAAAAGAGTTCTGTCAGGTGACAATTGAAAGAAAATATTTTGGAAACATTAATGTGTGTAAAGGATTGACAAGACGCTCATTTCTGATTGCAAGCTAAATATGCCAAAATTACGTATCGTCAGGTAAATGATATTTAATTTAATCATATTAATAAAATTTTTTATTTTATAATTTTTTTAAAAAATTGTACACGTGACAATGATGAGGGTTCGTTCATAATTTTTTAACTCCGCCTACTTTAAATTTAAGTAGCTGGTCCTAAGGTCGGGGGTAAATGATGAGGGTTTTATCTTAATAAAAAAAAAATTAAATCGGTGAGCTCGGGGCCAAGTTCCGCTTAGCTCACAAGGCACGTGATCGAGGGCCTTGGCCCTTGAGTTTGTAACGAGCCACAAGCTCGAGTCGTGCCGAGCACCTGCCGAGCTCGTGGGCAATAATGCCGAGCCGAGCCACCGCTATTTATATGATTATAACTTTCCCTTTTTTTGAAAATAAGGACACACACACACACACACACTCAATTAAAGGTGAAATTATGTTATTTATTTAATAATACATTTTTAGGGACACTCAGTGCCATATAGACTGGTGTTGTAATATATCAATGCTGCTAAATAGCATTACTCTTTAGAGATACTAAAGTTTATTTTTTGACATAATGAATTTTTGATATGATTATTTGGAACAATATATATTAATTATTAATAAAGTAAGCAAAATGTTCTAAAGTAATGACATATCTATTGATGCTGTTGTTAGTAACTTGTAAGTACTTATTTTATTTTTTAAAATATATAAAGAAATTGTATTTGAATTTGACAAAAATTTTGCTAAACAAATTGCTATTGAAATGGAAGTTGAACATACATTTCATTTAAACATATTATTCATAGAAAAAACACTTGGATGAAAATTTCAATGATGACATAATATATTCAACTGAAGAATCTTTTAGAGTTGATTATTTTTATATATGTTGATCAAGCTCTTTCATCACTTAATTTAAGGTTTGAACAATTTTAAAAATATGAAAATATATTTGATTTTTTTATTCTAAAAAAATTGAAGATTGCATATGATAATTTTTTGAAATGTTGGTGTAATTAGTTTGAATAATTTTTGAAACATGACAAAAAATCTGATATTATGGACATTAGTTATTTTTTTAAGCTAAAACTTGAGAAATTTGTTAGAAGAGACCAAAAAGATGATTGAAGTGTTAGACTATATTAAAATCATGGACCGTTGTCTATACCAAATGTATGGTTTGCTTGTAAAATATTATTAAACTATATCAGTTACAATTGCATCCGTATCTTCTGAAAGTGAAATCGATAAAATCCTACATTTTATTAACAATGTCATAAGAAATGTTGAATGAATTGGTCAAGGTGTCTATTGAAAAAGAAGTTTACAGTAAATTGATTTTAATAGTATATTTATTTTTTTATAAAAAAATTTAGAAGAGTACATTTAATTTAAACATTTGAAAATTTTTATTTAAGAAAAAATATTTATTATTATTACAAGTGTTTTTAAATATTTATATGGCCCCGTATTTGAAGTTTGCATAAGGCCCAAAATTTCAGGATCGATCCTAAGCCACCATATTCTTATTACGAAAAGTACGAGGGTTCACCATTGTATTGAGCTGTGAAATATTAGTAAAGATTGGGGCATTTGGAGACAGTTCATCAGCTGAGATTCACGTTCTCCAATTTTAATCTTGAGGTTCATTCCATGTATGTTATAGCACATAACGGAGTGACAGAGCTTCAGCAACTATGGGATCAAAGTACCCGGATATTCGAGCAACAAAAGTAGCAGCACTAGCACCACGCCACAATGAACCCGTCATCTGTACACACCGGTGCATCAACAGTACTCAAACAGAACCATCTGAACAACCATTAGAGCCACTCCATCGTGTAACATGGTTTGTTTGCACACTCAAGGAGGGTTCACCCAGTTCTTTTGCTACTGCCTCTTGTTAAGCCCACAAGAAATCCAGTGTTGTAAATTCTAGAACTTAGTAAATTAAAAAATCTGTTTATAATTATCCCATTCAAATAGTACGTGCTAGGCAGTCAAAATATTCTACGACTAGTTTCTAAGCAGTTCTTACTGCAGCGTGTATACATAATCTAGTATTCTAAGTAATTATAATCAATTACAAAATTAACTAATATATTAGAACATGAACACTAGATGTAATGTGGTAAACCCCGAAGGAAAACAACTAGGGGTTCTATGTCACGGGTCAAACAATCCACTATATCAAATAATAAAAAATACTATAGTCATAGTTTTGTAATTTTGGAAATTTAACAAAAGTAATCAAAAGAAATATAAGAACAACTTCCTCATTTTCTTCTTCTTTCAACTTGTTGGAGAAGTGAAATCAAATCCCCCGGTCTTGACTTTATAACCACTTTACTATTGTATTCGATCGCAACCACTACTCAGATTATGATTCACCAATCTCAACTCACGCCAAGTAGCTTGATCTTTGAATACGATTGAACATTCAACGCAGGTTGTTTTGTATTCTCCAAATACTTGAAGAAGACGTTGGCTTTGAAAATATTCAATAAAGCATCGCCTTGGTATGAACTCTTTTGAGAAAGACAGAACTACTCGTTGTTGTAAACGGCATAACTATTTGCTACTGAATAATGACAGATCTGCTTGCTGCTGGAAAATGGCAGAACTGCTAGCCACGAGTTTACTAGACGAAATTAGGTTTTTCAAAGCTTCACTTTGAATTAATCAATGAAGTATCACGTCCTGTGTGACTTCTTGAATTCGACAGAGCATTCAAAGTTGTTAATTCACTTCTTGTTTCTTCCTTTACTTATGTAAAGCAATAGCCAAGATTGAAATTAAATCTTACCTAATATTATTCACAATAAAACCGATAATAATATATCAATATCACAAAATATATCTTGGATATGGTAATTAATAAATTTAAGGAAAAATTAATAATAAACCAAATTTTCCTTAAATTTACTCAATTGATATATCAAATAATATCTAGGATGGCAAGTAAATAATTTTGTATTAAAACCCTAAAAATCCCCAGTCATAGATTTCTGTGAAAACAAGTGCCATCTAATCAATTAAGACTAACTACCTGCTTGGATTGCATCCCCTTTTTCACTTTTTTGGCAATTGTCCTTGACATTTAAAAATAAGTCTATATTATGTCAAGTATATTCTTCCAACGATCTGTGTTGAGTGTTGATCAAATTATGCACATGAACTACTCCCACTTAGTCTGTTCTCACATAGAACACACCACTTTCCCTAACTCATATAACATATGAACTAAAAATCATGAATCAATCTAATGATCTACATAATATTTAAGAAATAACAAACAACCAGTTTTACAGTATTACAGTAATAACATAGAGTAGTGCATTAATATTGGCAGGAAAGAAGTTCATCAAATTTAACTAATTCAAATTGTCACTATATACTAATTTCATGTTTTTCATCCATCCATCATCAAGAATCACCAAAAACCAAAAACCTACTCTTTTTTTAAATTAATTTTCTGCTATTAAGATTGAGGAGGAAACACATAAACCAATCACAAGTATATCAAGTTATACAGTCATCCAAGTGTGTGAACCAAATAGTTAGATCAATCAAATAGTCAAATCAGGAAGTTAGAGATCATGAGGATAGAACCATTTAATAAGCAGATTTTTTGTACTTCTTAGCAGGAGCAGCAGAGTTGCATTAGTCTAATGTGATAGGAGGTGAGAACCTTGCCCTTTGGTGTTGCAAGAGTGGAACTGGCTAGTTCTTAGTCTCTCCCTTATGTACACCTAGCATTTATAATCTGCAAAAATAAATTGAAACTATAGAAGTTCTAGATCAAATTAATGAGCAATTTCTCAATTTCTAATATCAGGCTTAACCGACTCCTCATATTCGACCTAGATTTTGTTTCTAAACATTTACGTTCAATTTTTCCTTTTTGCAATGGATACTAGATTTTATTGCCAAATTTAGATTATTGATTGAAAATCCACGAAAGATCCCACACATGTCAATCACACATAAATAATGAAATTTTCCCAAATTCAATCAATTACAATATTTTTGGACAAATTCTACAGTCTAGTCAATTTTACAATCAGCTTAAAATTATCAGGATAGTCATAAAATTCCAATAAGATGTTCGCTCAGAGTTAATTCTATTAGTTTATCAAATTAAAACATGAATGTGTGATAAGACAATCTAGACTAATCAATCATGAACCATGCCCAACCAAAATTGACACTTGCAGTAACTACATGCAAAAGTGAATTTCAAACCAGTCATCATCTAGAATTGTCCATGTAGATATAAAAACATGTGTGTGCCAGACTTGAGCATGTATATAATTTTTTTCTGTTTTCTTTTGAATATGTGATGACTCTTTTCATTTTTCTTCTAATTCACGGTCTTTTTAATTTATAGAGTTAACTTTTACAAGCCATATGGATAGCTTTTCTCTCATAATTTATGTTCATTATCAAGGACGGCTTCACACGTCTATGATGGTAGTCCTCTCTTCTAGTGAACCTACCTATTTACACATCATATTGCAATGTAGAGAGACATAGTTGTTGACTACAAGTATAGACTCAAACGCTTGTCACCTTAAGATGACAACCTAGTCAGTAAATTATCACAATTGAAGTAGGTGTTATAATGGTGTACTTTTCTGACAATAATTTACTATAAGTTGAAGTGAGCATACCATACCGATTTGTGAGTCCAATTTCATCTTAATAACTACAAACTAATCAGAAATTCAAATCTTGTGAGATTTGCAAGAAAAACCCCATTTTTTTTTATTTTTCAATTCTTTTAATATAAAAGCAAAATACAAGCAAACAAAGTGAACACTCAAAATAAACAAAGAAATATGTATATCAACTAGATCTTAATGCATCATGCATATGTCCACAATTTTTCATAAAGTTTCAAATCTGACAGTATATATAGCCTTAGCGAGTAAATCAGCCAATTGTTCATCAGTGTGAATGTGTTCTAGGATAATTATATTCATTTCAACTAAGTCTCTAATGAAGTGTTGTCGAATATCAATGTGCTTAGTCCTAGAATGCTAGATATGATTATTAAAGATGTTTATAGCACTAGTATTATCACGAAGCATGGTAAGAGAATCTTGTTCGATACCATAATCACTGAGCATCTGCTTCATCCAGGGTAGCTGTGTACAACAAGTACCAGTAACGATGTACTCAGCTTCTGTAGTAGACAAGGAAATGGAGTTTTGTTTCTGAATTAGCCAAGAGATAAGTTTATTACCTATGTAGAAATAGCCTCTAAGTGTGCTTTTCATGTCATCCATGTTCCATGTCCAATTAGCATCCATATATCCTGCAAGATGAGAATTAAAGTCTTTAGTATACCATAAACCAAAACTAGAAGTGCTATTAACATATTCAATGACTCGTTTAATAGCTGCTGAGTGGATTTACTTTAGATTTGCTTGATATTTTGTACACATACCAATATTGAAGGCTATATCAGGACAGCTTGCAATCAGATGCAGCAAGCTGTCAATCATGCTCCTGTATAGGTTGGGGTCGACGTCCTTGTCCTGATCATCTCTACATATCTTTAAGGATGTAGCCATGCGAGTCCTGATTGCCTTGGTATTTTTCAGGCTAAATTGTTTTCACTAGATTCTTTGCATACTTAGCCTACGAGATGAATGTCCTTGCTTCAATGTGCTTAACTTGCAAACCCAAGAAATAATTCAGTTCACTAACAAAGCTCATTTCAAACTCATTTTGCATAAAATTAACAAACTTCCTGGATTTTGTTTTAGACGTGGATCCATATACTATGTCATCAACATATATTTGAGCCACAATTAATCTGGACTTGTGCTATCTGATGAACATTGTTTTATTAGCTACTCCTTTCCTATATCCATTCTTAAGTAGAAACATAGTAAGTTTTTCATATCAAACTCGGAAAGCTTGTTTCAGCTTATACAATGCCTTTTTAAGCTTGAACACGTAGTAATGAAAATATGGATCAACAAATCTTTTTGGTTGCTCAGCATAGGTTTCTTCATTTAAAATCTCATTCAGAAACATGTTCTTGAAGTCTATCTAATAAAGTTTGAATTCCCAATTGACATATAATAAACAATAGTAGCCTAATAGATTCAAGTTTGGCCATATGAGCAAAGGTTTCTTCAAACTCCACTCTTTCAACTTGGGTATAACCCTGTGCAACCAGTCATGCCTTGTTTCGTACAATGTTACCATTCTCATCTGATTTTTTCTTAAAGACCAATTGGTTCCAATCAAGTTTCTACCCGTTGGCTGAGGTACTAGTTCCCATACATTATTTCGCTCAAATTGATCTAATTCCTCCTGTATAGCTAACACCTACGATTCATCATCAAGTTCTTCAATCACATTTTTAGGCTCAATATGTGATGTGTAGCACAAGTTCCCGAGTTCTGTGGCATGTCTCCTTTTGGTCACCATTATGTCTCCTTGATGAGATAGTACATTGTGTAGAGGATGTGCCTTCTAAATCCAAGTAAGAGGCTATCTTCTATCCTGTAGTACCGGAGGGTTTGCTTGACTGTTGTTTCCAGAATCTACAACACAGGTTTCATAAGTATTCTAAATAGTTTCAAGATGTTCTTCCAAGTTCTAAATCTCAGGTTCCTACGAATAAGAAAAGTAATCATAAGTATCATCAATTTTAACATTTTTGAATTCAACGATAGTTTGAGTCTTCATGTTATATACTATATAAGCCCGACTATTTTATGAATATCCAATGAACACTCTTTCATCACTCTCAGGATCAATTTTTCCAAATATTCCCTTTCATTTAACACATACACTTGCTTTCAAAAGTATGAAAGTATTTGAAATTTGATTTCCTACATTTTTAGATTTCATAAGCTGATTGTGAGGTACTAGTTCTCAAGGATACACGGTTCAAAATATAGCAAGTAGTGTTTATAACTTCAGCCAATAATTTAACAAGGAGTTTCTTACTATTTAGCATTAACCTAGCCATTTCCTATAAGGACCCATTCTTCCTCTCAACAACACCATTATGTTAAGGGGATTTAGGACTAGGAAATTCATGAAAATATCATACTTTTCATAGAAATTAGAGAAGCTAGCATTCTCAAACTCTTTACCTTGATCACTCCTAATTCTTACTCTTTTAGTCTCCTCTAGGTGTTTTTCAATGGTCAATTTTTGAAATAAGAAGGTAAATATTTCAAAGACATCAGATTTTTCCCTTAAGAAGTCTACCCAAATGAATGTAGAGAAATCATCAACAACCACATAGATATACCTCTTACCATAGAGGTTTTTATTTTAAATTGGCCCCATCAAATCTATATGTAGCAATTTAAGATTGTGAGAGCTAGTAAGAAACTTACCTTGTTTGTGAAAAGTTCTAGTTTGTTACGTTTCTGGCATGAGCCACATACGTCTTCAGGTTTTTCTGTGAGTTTAGGAACTCTTCTTACCGCATCAACTTTAGTGAGTCGGGCAAGATCTCTATAGTTTAGGGGTCCCAACCGTCTGAGCCACAGATCTGTAAAGTCGGCTTTTGAAACATGGCATGTAACTTCAGATTCAAGAAAATAACACTTATCACTTGACCTAGCATAGCGTAGGACACAACTACCATCATTTTTCATTACCATACATGTGCTTTTGGTAAACATTATCATGAGTTCATTATCACATAATTGACCTACACTAATCAAGTTAGCTTTTAAGTCAACTACAAACAACATATTATTTAAAACGGGTAATCCATTTATCACAATAGTACCAACACCTTCAATTTTACTTTGGGCACCATCCCCAAAAGTAATAAGTCCACATGTACAACTTTTAAAATTTGTTATCATAGAGCGATCACCAGTCATGTGTCTAAAACAGCCACTATCAAAGTACCAAGATTTAGGTACAATGAATTTATATGCTATATTAACAACATAACAACTAAGATCATTTTTTCTACTTACTTTATTCTAGCATTAGAATTTTGCTTTAAGGTACCGGTTAGCAAGTTAACTCTTTTTGTGTGATGTTGATTTTTATGTGATAAAACATTGACGTGAATCTTGACCATACTGACTACAAAACTACATCTGAGAGTGTGCTGTGATTTACTTGTCCAAAAGTACGAGTGCAGCTTTACCTGATTACCTGATGACATGTTCAGAATCGAATTTTTAGGGGTAGTCAGAACCTGTGATGGAGAGTTAGCTAATGATATTGTCTTGTTGTAGGTTGTGCTATCTTGTACATTTGCAGCAGCTTCAGAAGTCCAACTTGGTGGGTTTTTTTTATATCTAGCAGCTTTAACAAACTTCTAATGAGAGAATTCTCTCTCTTTTCCTTTTCCTTCATACCTTAAGCCTTTTTTGACATTTGAGGTTCTACAATAAATGAGAACTTGACTTAGGTGGGTAGAACTGATGGTTAACTGTCTAACTCTCTCCCTGGTGCAGTTCAATTGAACCAGGAGCTCCAAAACTCGTTATTCTTTTTCTTTCAGTGCTTTGGATATGGTCTTCTTTTCAGTTGTTACAACAACCATTTTCGTCTTCAATGAACTCCATCATTTCAAGAAGTGTAATACTATTTTCTTGTTCAGCTTCCAGGTTCCTTTTCAGTATTCTGCATTCTAAACATACATTACTTGGTCAGGTTGTGTCTCTGTTCAATGAGTTCGTACCTATAGGCAACACTTGCAGGAAATTAGCATTAGATTGAAGGATGATAGTGGATAAGGTTACTTGGTTATCATCTGTTCTGTACTTTCCGTCTGAGTTTGACTCTGTATCTTCATCTTCGCTCTATATTATATTCATGGCTCTTTTAGACTGGGACTTTTTTAATATGTTTTCACATTCAGCCTGAAATTCAGACAGAAGACACTATCACCAACCAAAAGAAGATGGAGTAAATGTGAAATCAAGAAAATAAAAGGTGAGACCTCCATATATACTTTAAAATTGTTAAAACAATAATATTCTCATTTTGTGGAATCCTGGGATAGGTCCATGCAATATTACTAGTTCTCATATTCGTTGCAAACGAAGATCATACTTCTCCTAAGGACCATAATCAAATTTTTGTAGAATACATCGCTCTAGGGATCATAACACGGATGAGTGCTATGAAGTATTAAAAATGATCAAGCAGTGAAGTTAGCATGGAGGTTTGCAAGGAATGACCGAAGGGAGAAAACCACCTCACCCTTCGAGAGCGCGAAGCCGGACAAGCAGAACACGGCAAGGTGAACAAATGACCAATGTTCCTAATTTACTACCTCCGATCAAAGAAATACATACTATAATTGAAGGCCCTCATATCGGTTGAAGTACATCATGTGAACAAAAGAGATCCAACACGGCTAGAAGATCCATGCATGAGGTATGTTGGATTTGAGGTAACCTTAAACTTGTTTCTCTTTCGAGTACTTGTGACAGTCTTGATAAACATAGAGTCATATATTCCTACTACGATGCCTTGGTAGTTCGAGCTATAATAGCCTGTAATGGCCTAAGCCGCATGATGGTAGATAATGGCAGTTATATCAATATTCTATTTGGAAGTGCTTTTGACCAAATGTAGGTTAATCGTCCTTGTTTATCAATGGACAAACCTATACGGTTTTACCGGGGACAAATCACATTAGCGGTTGAGCTCGATGAAGAGCCCATCACATTTCAAGGGCACTTTGATTTCTTAATCATGAATAGTAAATCTGCTTACAACGGGATCTTGGGAAGACCCACTTTCAAGCAACTGAAAGCTGTGACTTCAGTCTACCTCTTGTGCTTTAAATTTGAAACTCCCCAAGGCATAGCCTGTATAAAGGGAAACCAAGTTGCTTTGTGGGAATGTTATTTAAGCACTTTACAGAAAGTAGCCTCGAAACCCAATAAGTGTAATACCATATTCATGGTAGAACGAAACAAAAATATGCTTGAAAGTCATTTTCTAGGAAAGCAAGTATTCGAGACCGAGAGCCACTAAAGATAATTTCGCGAGTACTAAAAGAAGCATAGGTCTCGATACATAGATCAATACTAAATTTCATGCAAGATCCACTCAGATACAAAAACTAAAGGCGAGCTTTAGTCTGCCAAAGAAATTTTAGTCAAAGGCAAAGTCTATCCCGCTAAAGAAATTTCAAGTGAAAATGGGGATTAATTTCCACCTCAAAAGAAATTGTTGTCAAAGGACAAGGCCACATCCGGACAAATTCAAATGTCATGACATACTGTAATTATGCTTAAAGTACTTATGATAAGGGAAATGATTGTAATCCACTTCCCATTACGTTGTAACGATGATTTAGCGAAATTCTATATATAGAAAAATCGACACAGGATCGATAAAACCCCATGCTTAATATGAAAATACTATGAACGTACTTACGCATAGCATAATAAAGATTTTCAGTCAGATATACTACTTTCACGCAAAGTGTAATGAAATTATAAAATCGCAAGACAACGTGATCTAGATAAGATGGCCAAAATAAATCAATTCGTACAATGCAAAAAATGATATTTCTATAATGAATTTTGCCAACGGTATTTTTCATACAAATTAGAATGGATTATCATAAATACAATAAAAGTGATAAAATGAGTATAAAAAATGAGTTATCCTTCTAGATGCATAAAATGTTGAAAATTCACAAAGGCGAGATCATCTTGACCAAGCGAAGTGTTACCATTAAAATGAACACTCACTTTGAAGGAAGAAGGAACTCTGATAGATGCGTCGATTGGCTTATGCGTAGCAGTAGCTTCGTTGGGAGGAATATAAGCATGTTCAGTAGAAGTGGGCAGATCACTGTAAGTTTGGATGGCTAATAAAGCGTCTTTACCAACACATGTGTCTTTGGCACCCTCTTCGCGATCCTTTGAAAAATTCAGGTTCCCCTCGGGATGAAAATCCCAAATAATATCAAGAATCCTATTGCCTTCATCCTACATGGACTCCTCTACTAGCCATCGCTTCAGCGAGACCAAATTTTGTAAGAGCCAATTTTGTCTTGATATTCTCCGGTTAGTTAAGAAGAAATGCATTCTCACTCTTCAATTGATCTAGATCTTTATAAAGAGCGAACTGCTCATTCCTAAAAAATTGAAGCTCTTCCTTGAGACAAAGAAGCTCAGCATCAGATCTGGCAATAAGTGGTATGATTTTCTTGAGTCTTCTCCAAGTTCTTAGCGAGCTTGGTAACATTAGTCACTAAAAGAGTTTCCTTGGCAGCCAGAGCCACATTTGCTCAATTTCTTATTTTTTTCATATTTTTCTCAACTTCTCCCATTTTTTGTTGAAGAGTCGTATGTTTCTTCTCTAGGGAGTCCACCTTTTTCTCCAACTTGTCGGTTCACAACATGCAAACCTCATACTCCACTTGCTGATCATGATGAAGGACAACATATAGATGTGAGCATCAATGAGGTTTTCTCTTTGTTTGGGAGTCATGTTCTTGGTGAATTTCTCTCAAGACGGAGTTAAAATAAAAAAAAGGTAGATCTAGCTGCTCTAGAAACAAAGGCAGGAAGCGAGAACAAAATGTTGGGATCCAGCTCCTCGTTGTGGCTGATGTCAAACAAAGCTGTGGAATAGGAACATGCACAGATCCCTCTGACACCTTTCTCTTTTCCTTCACAGGGTCCCTTGTTAGAATTGAAGATTGGGATCCAGATATCTACGAACTCGTGATCTCTTGAGGCAATAGGGGTAGCTTAGCTGCACCTTTGCCCTCGTGCGAAGCTGAGCCCTTATTCTTTTGGAACCATCTTCACATGTATCTTTAGAGGGAGGATGAGCCAACTTTTGACATTTAGCATTAAAGTTTGTTAGAATTTGGGTGTGACTCAAATTCTTTGTTGAAGTATTGAAGAATTCTAATTGAAGTGCACGTTAAGGAGAATTTAGTTTGGAATGCTATTGGAGTCCTATGTCAAGTTGAAATTCTATTTTGGAAGTCTATTGGGAGTTGGAAATTGATATTGGACTTGAAGAAGAATTTGGATGAAGAAAATAATTTTTTTAACAAAAATTTAATCCCTCTGACACCTTTCTCTTTTCATTCACAGGGTCCCTTGTTAGAATTGAAGATTGGGACCCAGATATCTACGAACTCGTGATCTCTTGAGGCAATAGGGGTAGCTTAGCTGCACCTTTGCCCTCGTGCGAAGCTGAGCCCTTATTCTTTTGGGAACCATCTTCACACGTATCTTTAGAGGGAGGATGAGCCAACTTTTGACATTTAGCATTAAAGTTTGTTAGAATTTGGGTGTGACTCAAATTCTTTGTTGAAGTATTGAAGAATTCTAATTGAAGTGCACGTCAAGGAGAATTTAGTTTGGAATGCTATTAGAGTCCTATGTCAAGTTAAAGTTCTATTTTGGAAATCCATTGGGAGTTGAAAATCTGGTATTGGATGTAGCAGTGCCGGGCATGGGCACCGCGGCGCCACCTGTGCTGTTCGGGTTTTTTTATTATTTTCTCTCCTACTTTGTTTTGGACTAGATTTTTGGCATCCTACTTCATCAACAACTCTACCAAGAGGGTTTGAATGTCCCTTACATGTTCCCTATAAATATTAGGCTCTTCTATACAATTTTATAATTGTGAGAAAATAGATTACTAGAATTATAAGATCTATTGTAATTTTTCTCTCTTCTCCATTATTTTTGAGTCAATA
>CAIGRT010137616.1:0-25765 GCA_903798405.1 Fraxinus platypoda
CACCAGTCACCATTCATTCCTGCCTAGAAATTGTTATATTTCAAAAAGAATGAATTATGCTAGTATAGGGAATCCTATGTTCATTAAATTCAGAAGCTCAAAAAAGGGCTAAAGGCAAGACTCAAAACTTGGAGCAAGCAAAACCAGGTATATAAATTACTTTCTCAAAACTTGGAGCGAGTAAAACCAGGTGTATAAATTATATGCACAGCTTACACTTCTCATCAGCACACTGTCAAAAAAAAAAATTACTCATCAATTAAACAAAATTGGTGTTTTAACATCTCCTATCTGGCTTTCAGTAGAATTTAAAATCATTGGTCAGAAATTCTTGAACATCAAGAATGACTTTCCGAGACCATAAACTTTACCAATTTCTTCTTTTATCTTTCTGTTGGCCTACTTCTGTATTTCAATTGCACAAACCACCAGATTTTCATGTAAGTGTTACTTTTCTAATAATAAAATAATATAGAAAGCCATCAGCCAACTAGAAATGAAGTCACGGCACTCCTTGCCTGGGGGCACTAAACGAGCTGAAATACCCATAAAGCTTACTTTCAATTCCCAAAATCAGCATTTGGACTCTATGGTCTATGAAATTGCTATACATCATATCACTCACTAATTGAACACTAAAATTTCAGAATGGCTACTCTACCTACGAACTTTTTGATGTGAAAATATTTTACAGGTTAGTTGAAAACTAAAAAAGTTGTATAAACAAGTAATATGCACTTCAAAGAACATAAGAAGGCATAAAAAGGAAGCCTCAATACTTTATACAATAGAAGATGAAGATATGGTGACTATAAATGCAAAAAAAAAAAAACCACACACAAGATGCTCCCTTTCACCACCCCAGTGGAGTTGGTCTTCAAAGTTCTTGATTACTACTGTGAATACATGATGCTTACCTATCCAATAATCCAAAGCTTAGTTCTGCCTAATCAAAGTCATTGTTGATGGATCATATGGATCATCATCAAAATATTATACTACATCTTTGGCTCAAAGATCCCAATTACAAAATGTCCAATTGCAAAGTGCTATCCCAATTGGCAACGACTAACGTAAAACAAGAAATTTGACTTGTTGGAGTTCATCTCATCCTCAACTTCTCAAGGTGCTGCAAAGTAAGCTTTATTTGATGTGTCAGCCTATTTCCAAACGATCAAATAATTTGATGTTTTCCGTAGGTTGTCAGAATAGATAACGTTCAAAGCTATGCACATGGTAGAATTCTGTTTCTTCCTCTTTTGTCTTGTTTCTTCCTACTATTCAAATTTTTCTATTTATACAAATTCCATTGAGCCACATATATGGAAGCCAAAATTCACAGCCTTCTTTCTATTTGTCTTGTTTCTTCCTACTATTTAAATTTTTCTATTTATACAAATTCCATTGAGCCACATATATGGAAGCCAAAATTCACAGCCTTCTTTCTTAAAATTATTGAATCCTCATCTTCCGTCAGTATCGCTAGATCTTTTCATATGGCTTTTTCCATTTCACTAGTCTACATCTCATGCTTGCTGAGTTCACTTCCAATTCTGCCCAAGAACGGAACAAAATAGAACAAAATATACAGGGTATATTGCATACTTTTTCCCCGTTCTTAAGTTCATAATCAGAAATCAAATCAATTTATTATCAACATTAACAGAATTTGTTGTGCAAAAAACACAAGGAACATACAAACTTTATCATGAATAATTGAAAACTCCAGAAAAAGAAAATGGGTACAAAAGTCACCTCGGTTTAAAGTTTTATTCTTGAATATTATCATAGAAAAGTACCAGAAAATCGACCCGAAGCTAAAACTAAATCAAATCCCTTTACCCAAGACTTTAGATTTATCTATTTAAACCAAAAAATAAATAGGATTGATGGGCATACCTCAAAGACGGCTCGAAGAACACGAAATCTGTAGTAGATCAAGCCGGAATTTATTGAAGAAAAATCGATAGTGTGTCAATTGAAGAGATTGGGATTGCAACCATGGGATCTACAAGAACTTTTGAGGCTAAGCGGATCGGTAGCTCAAGGAAGAATTTTGAGGAAAGGGAAAAAGAGGCGTTTTCCGCGTTTTCATTTTTTAGCATGTTTTGGGAAGAAAACACTCAAAACGTCTAAAAAGACGTTTTGAGTTTCAAGTGGAATTTTTATTTTTGTTTTCAAAAATTCGTTTTCGAAAACGGGAAAGAGAATGCATTTTCACTGTTTTCAAAAATCGAAAACAGAAAACGGTTCGAAAACAACAAAGAGAACAGCCCCTTAGGTTGATGGAATGTTGAAGAAAGTTGTCTGACTAATGTCATACGTGGCTGGAAAGGAAATAAGACGTCGCCAGAAACATTCTTCATTCAATTTTCACTTTTAGTTGTCCATTGTTCTTCATGTCATGTGTTATTCCGCTTGAACCACATCAAGATATAACTAGTTTCTTGTAACAATACTCGCTTCTCATTTTTAACTTCCTGTTATGTGTAATTACACTTTCAGGGAATGAATTTTTTTGCTGGCTTATTACTTCTCATGATGCCAGAAGAAAATGCCTTTTGGTAAGTTTCAAGCCACCTGTCATCATCCTGTTTATTCCTGTATTTGAAATTTTGAGGAGGAACAGATCTGTTAGATGTGAATGGAGACTGTTTTGCATTTGACGGTCATTTTGTAGGCCTTTGCCTCTGTACTTCCTCGTTCTTGTAATTAGTTCCTATATAGAAGTCAATGTTTGAAATGATTGTGAAATATTTGTGGATGCAAAATTTGTTTCGTTGAAGAAATTCTGTCTCTGTCCTGCAATTGTGAATATTAATTTGGAATTTTGGATCATTTAGGACCCATTTGTTGCTCATTGTTTCTCTGCGGAAATCTGATACGACTATATCCAATCAGTCAGCTTCCTTTTAGAAGATGACAGATGAGCTGTTCTTGTTGTACGACAATCATAAGTAATCGGAAATTTCCATAAATATCTCTTTTTTGACAAGGCTCAGAAGTCTGTTTCATTGTTTATATGAGATTGCTTGTAATGTCAGTTCACGTGAGAAGATCAGAAGAAAAGGTCATGAGAAGGGGATTCCGTGGTTCAAAGACAATGAACTGTATTTTTACTGGCACTTTTCAATTGAAATGTTCTTGTGGAAGTATTTGCCTCTTTCATTAACATTTGGCCGCCTTCCTTGGTCTATTGCCCTCACACATACAGAACATTGATTTTTCTCTAACCTATTGCCCTCGCTGTTCCTATTCGTATTTGTATACATTGTAAATAGATATCCAAGTCAGTGGTTAACCTGCTTATTAAAACTTTCCAAGCAGACCTCGCGGTATCCACTTGCAAGAGATAAATTGAACAAGAACTGTCATCCATGTGAACCACTAATTATTTGATTCACATAGATCTTGTTAGTTCGCACTTTTTTTTTCCTCATAAGCAATGCATTTCTCCGTATGATTAAGAATAAATATGGGTTCGAGCCTTCTCTTCAAAAGTCAAAATCTCTTCAATTAACTGGTATCCCTACCCTTAAACCTCTTGTAACCAAAGCGAATGCATGATTGAGATCTGATAAATTTGCATTATAATATACATGAAATCAGTATTGTAACTCTAAAAATCATAACGATGAATCTTTGTACTTTTTACTATCTCATGCTTGTTCATAATCTTTTGGCTCGCAAGCTTTGTTTTTAAATTAATTGAAATAATAATATGATTCAATAATGAATAATTTAAAAAATATCAATCATCCTAATAAAGCTTTATTTATGTATCTACATATATATAAATCTTTTATACAGTGTGCTTGTGTAGTAAAGAATCGAGAAAATGCTAACTTTATCAACTAGTCTGTTTTAAATCTTTCAGGACTTTGGTGGGTATTATTGATGACTATTTTGATGGTTACTTTTCGCTGGAAATGATAGAATCCCAGGTATGTATTCCATTAATCTAGCTTTTGCAATTATTGCATGCTCATCTTAAATGGATCTGACGCTCAACCAAAAGAATTTGTTTTAAATGTAGGTTGACCAGCTTGTTTTTGAGGAGTTGATGCATGAAACATTTCCTAAACTTGGTATGTCTATAATCTTATGTTTGCCTTTTCTTTTCCCAACGTATTTGTGTCAAATTCGAAGTTTCTCATTGCTTCTATGATGCTGCAGTCAATCATCTCGATTATTTGGGAGTGCAGGTGACATTGATAATTGGACCTTGGTTCCTCTCAATCTTTGTAAATATTCTTCCATGGGAAAGTGGTAAGGACTTGTACTATCAGAAATCTAATCTAAGTTCATGACTATATATATTGGTCATGTGTTTCTATTTCTTGTTCATCCTTAAATCCTAAAACATACTCTAACTTATGTGTTTCGTGAACTTTTGACCAATCTTCTTGGCTCCAGTTCTTCGAGTTTGGGATGTGATATTGTTTGAAGGGAATCGCGTCATGCTATTTCGAACTGCTCTTGCTTTGATGGATTTATATGGTAATGCAGACACTGTTACACCATGTCAATTTGCATGGTTGATAATAAGTGAAACTATCATCTCCAAATATTTGCAGGTCCTGCTGTAGTTACTACTAAGGATGCTGGAGATGCTATCACTTTGTTACAATCGCTCACTGGGTCCACATTTGATAGCAGCCAACTTGTGTTGACTGCTTGCATGGGGTTCTTGACCATTACTGAAGATAGACTGCAAGGACTGAGAAAGAAGCATCGACCATCTGTACTTGCAACAATTGAGGAAAGAGCAAAAGGGGGTCAAGTTTTTAAAGATCCTAAAGGTCTTGCAAATAAGTTGTATAGCTTCAAGCATGCTCCTGAATCATTGATAAAAGAAAGAATGATGGAAGCAGGATCAGACAACAAGCTAATGGCTGGTAAAGTATCAGATGCAGAATCTTATTCTACAAACATGGATGAATTTCTTAACAGCAAAACCATTGATACTGAAGTAGATTCTCTTCCAGACCTTCAAGATCAAGTAGGTTACCATCCATTTACTTGGAATTCACCTTTATGCTCCTTTAATCACTGAAGAAACTCATGTTCCATTTGTTGAGATTACATTATTGGCTGCTATCTGATAATCTATTTTCATTTCAACAATTCATCCCTTCTTTCATGACCTTGGGCTTTTCTTTGTGTATTTGAGTGTTGTTGGCACATCATGGATTTGAAATGGTTGAGTACTCACCATTAATATTTTTGCTCTGTACATGTATCCATTAGTTTGATTTATGAACACAATAAATCCGTGACTTTCTGGCTTGGAGGTTCAGTAACATATCGAATGATGCTTTGTCACGGGTCACGACTCTATAATCAATATAGAGAAATCAATGGGAGCATTTCTGTCCATCTCTCCTTAGCTTCCTCCTAACTGAAGCTTGTATGACCAAATCATACTGGTTATTGAAAATTCAGATTGACGTTGTATAAGCGTGCAATATATCTGCTTATCATAAATGTGTCAGTTTCTGTGTAACAGCATTTGGCATATATCTTATCTTTCTTTTCTGTGCTAACTCGAACTTTTGATAGACAGCTATGTCAATGTGTACCCGTTAATAGCAAATGCCTTTATGATATATTTGTTGAATGGTTCAGAACTTGTAACCCATTCTCGTGTTGTCGTTTTTACAATTCACTTATGAATAGATTTTTTGCAGGTGGGTTGGTTGAAGGTCGAGCTGTGTAGTTTGCTGGAGGAGAAGAGATCTGCTATGCTCAGGTTAGTCTATATAATGCTTGGCATCTGAACTCTAACCAAATGGAAGAACGTGTCAACTTATTTTATTCTCTCTTTTGCAGTTGGAGTTGAAAATGTGCAAATTATTGTATTAAACTCTTAAATAGCATCATGATTGTCAGTTATGCTAGCATTTAATTTATCTTGATCAAGTACACAGCATTTTTTGCTTCTTTACAGTGCCTAATGCTTCAAACGGTGCTGTCACTCTCACTTTCTGCAATTCAATCAAATTACCTTACTTAACCGCAGTAGCTAATTTATTAATAATTAAATATAATGTCTCTTTGGGCGGAAAAAATCGTCCTCCAATCATAATTTGTTTGAGCAAAGCATTCTTTTGTTGTATAAAAGATGTGTTTTTTTTTTTTTTCCCTTTTGTAGGGCAGAAGAATTGGAGGCTGCCCTTATGGAGATGGTCAAGCAAGATAATAGGAGGGAATTGAGTGCAAGGGTATTTGTAGAATGCATTTTATCTAGAACAACTTCTGTTATATTACATGTTGTAACTTTTAGATTCACTGAGATCGTCTGGAGTTAGTGTATCATCTCCCCCAGTTCTGTACCTAGTGATACATTCTTCTAACCTGATGGAAAAACGAGGGAGAGAAAATTAGTTTCCTGCTTTCCTGAAGTGTGTCAGTCATAAATTAGTTTACCATTTGAAGGTTTTACATTATTTACTATCCTGCAGGTTGAGCAATTGGAGCTAGAGGTTGCTGAACTACGGCAAACCCTGGCTGATAAGAAAGAACAGGAGAATGCTATGCTTCAGGTTTGATTGAACCTACTCTTTCATCTCTACATGGGCCTAGGCGAAAATGACAGGTATCTTCTTTACAATTTCTAGTGATGAGTATTTTGTTTTAGGTTCTGCTGCGGGTTGAGCAAGAACAGAAGGTCACTGAAGATGCTCGACTGTTTGCAGAACAAGATGCAGCTGCTCAGAGTTATGCAGTAAATGTTCTTAAGGTTTTATCTTTGTTCAAGTTACAATAATTGATACTCCAATTCTCATTTGCTTCAAAAAACTCCTTACATTGGCTACACTGGTGCATTTTGTAGGAAACAGTTGTAGTGTTTCCTTAGTTTTCGCTAGGGAGCGTAAATTCTAGGGAGGAAAACATAAGATGCTACTTTTACCTAGAATCAATCTTCGTGCTTCCTAATTGTCCCAAATCCCAAGGCAATAGATCATCTTCCTTTGTGGAACATGGAGTGTGGAGCTTCTTTTTTCCTACTCTGAAAACGCATGGCAAGTAATGGTCGTGGCATTTTTTATATTTGTTTTTGCATAGAAAGGAATCATTTTGAAGAACATATAGTTACCGGTTATGACACTCTTGCTTGAACATCTTTACCCTGGTCTTGCTCTGTCAAACAATGGGAAGCCAATATCTATCTAATGGTAATTATTTAATTGTTTAAAACAAATCAAGATGGTTGATAAGATTATTCACTTTTCAAAATTAATTAAAAACACGATGCAACTGATCGTTCAAATTCTTCATAAAAGTCTGCTGTTTTGTGATTATACTTTCCAAGGTTCATTCACATGTAAGTAATTTTCTGCAACAGGAGGTGGTCATAGGATTAATGAGCGGCTAGTGACCCTAGCTTTAGTGTTAACCATGAGTTTAAAGAGTACTAGGTCTAGGTTCCCTTTGTCACAGAAAACTAAATGGCTTCTCGATGAAATAATATAATAAATGCAATTTTTTTCATGTTGATTTACTTTACATGCCTGGATTATTGGCTTGCAACAAGTACTTTCTTCTGGTACATAAAAATAGTTCACGATTGAATTGTTTCATTTTCATTTCCTTAAACCCAGACAAAAGTATGAACTTTTCTAAAGTCGTACAGGAGAAGTATGAAAAAGTTGCGACTTCACTTGCTCAAATGGAAAAGAGGGCTGTTATGGCTGAGTCAATGCTAGAAGCTACATTGCAATATGAAACGGGGCAAATTAAAGCCTTGTCATCCCCAAGGTTGGTGAACTATTCTCTAGATACTAAAGTTATTGCTTTCCCTGCAAGAATTGCTATAGAAAAATTTTAGAATTCCCTTTCAGAAAGTTCCTTGTCCCATCACATAGGACACTTACATTCAGCTTCTTAGCATTGTCTATTCTCATGCTTTGAGTTCTTTTTGACAAATTCACTTCACATGGCAACTTACGTTACAGGCCTGGAGTTGGAAATGTAGAGTCTCCACAGAATATGCCAACAAGAACTGGCCTACTCTCATTTGGCCTTGGTTGGCGTGACAGGAACAAGGCAAGTTATTGCACTCTTTATTGGTTGTCATTACATTCTATCACTACTATTTGATGGTGAATAGCAGATCTTATGGCACAATGCTAAATGAACAATCATATTGATTTCCAGTAACAAGCAATAAAATACACGAGTCATTCACACGCACAGATACCAATACACTAAAGCTGAATTCATCAATAGTGTGTCAAGTTCATAGCTCCAAAGCTTATCTCATGTCAGTTTAAGATGGATGTATTGGACGTTGTTCTAACTAAAAGTATAAATGAATGAATTCTTCTATTGCAACAGGGGAAGACTAGTAATGCTGTGGTTTCTAGTGAAAGCAAAACTGTGAATGAGGGATCAGATGCAAGCCGTGCACAAAGTCATACTAACGGCCATCAAGAATAGAGGAAAAACGTACTGAATGTTAATGTTAGTATATATAAATGACACATCAACACATAGATGCTGCCACTTCATGAAACGGTATCTTGCACCTCCTATTGTCCTTATGAAGAGCTTCCAAGTTCCTTTTCTGGTTTTACAATGTTGTGACAAAAGAAGGTTATCTACTTGTACATGTCAAACTGGAGAGTCCCCCACAGCCTACGGTGTGGGGGAGGTGGCTTTGGTGAGAAACCATGCTGTGTTAATCCACATTTGGTACCAGATAGCCTGTAGTATATACATTGATTCCAAAATGGACGAGTTTAGTTTTGTGGATGGGAGAGAAAATCCAATTTCAAACATTAGGAAGACATTCATCTTATATGGCATTTTAATTCTATAATAATTCCTCATGTTCAGCTGTCAGATACAAAAACCAAAATTTAAAACTATGGACAAGCAGATGATTTATTCTTCATACTTGTCTTGGAAGTTGCTGAATCTGCCTTTTTGATTGGCATTCATGGATGTGTCTATCCTCATATGTTGTAAGAAAAGCCCTTGGTTCATCTTATGTTCTTTCAACATACTCGCGTACATTGCAGTCGAGTCTAGCGGATGGATAGTAACTCCTGTCGAGCCAACAAAGAACAGGTTGTGACCAATGAAAGCTTTTATTTAAGCAAGTGGCACCATATTTTTTGCTTCAAGCCTAACCTTGGATATGGATTCCCCTTCACAACTTTCTGACAATACTTTCTCTGGCGATATACGTCACCAAGAACTCCACAATCCACAGAACTTTGGAGAACAGTTTGAGGATCGCGCGTGCCTTCTTTTCTTGATAGGTTCCTATTTTTCCTGGAAAAGAAAAAACAAATTCAATACGTCAATGTTCATGAACTCGATGAGTAAACGTAAGAAAATCATTCTTTCAATTGCCAGCAAATGGTAAAAGAATCAATTGCCTTCTTTTGCTTTTGGGTTCATCACCTTCTGCCTGCAAACCTTTGCTTCCTACCTCAAATTCATCATTAGGAGTTGAGATGCTACCTCACTTCGTTTCAGTTGCTTCTGACCATATTTCCTCCAATTATCTCCACGGTATGAAGGACGATCCCCATCAGTTGTGAGCAATATGGAATTCTTTTCAACTCGAGAGTTTTCTAGTGTACCAGGGAAATTCCGATAAGATTCTGATGTGAAGTCCAATTGATTATACCCTTGGTTTTGTGGTTGAGCATGACCATCAGGCATCAACCTCAGATGTTTCCTGTTGATGACTAAGGTTGCCCATTCTTGGAAAAGACAAACGCATCACAAAGCCATTTCTAAATCTATGGAAGCATAAATTTTCGATTCTTTTGAGGGAATGAAGCCACTTCCAAGTATTTGTACTAACCATATTAGCCAAGACAGAAATGGTTGTCGTTGAAACAACCTTAGCAATTGGTTTGTATGTCACATTCGACATGATGTCTGATTTCAGGATGCTATCAGATGGACACGAATCTTCAAAACCCGACAACTCAGCCTAAAATAGCATTAGAGTGAAGTTTTTCTATTGAAAACATTTTAAAACGTAGCAACGACTAACAAGAATGACTACGAGGCAATTAACTTCTTTATAAGAGAAGGCATCTTCCACCTTACCTATTTCAAGAAAATCTTTCGATCTTTTTATGATTGATTGATGTGATATCTTTGCAGCATACGCCTCACTGTCAACTTATCAAATGTCAAACCTAGGCTATAAAGTAGCTACTTTTCAGAAACATTAAGCCCTTGTTTGATGTCCTTTAATTCAAAACTCTTCAACCATATATTCAGATAATATGGAGTGACTCCTAAAAAAAGACGACTTGACTACTAAGATGAGACAACGTGTCTTTTCATCCAACGATAAATAACTTCATCTTCTATTATAAAAACTCATATTTAATGCCATTTGAAGGTAGTGCATTTTTACACTCCCATAGTATTATTGCTCTCTCATTTTGCTCTTTTATTACCCCGATGCTTGTACACTATTGTAGCTCATGTCTTCCGTTCGTCCCACACCCAAATACGTTTATAAAAAGTTGACTTGTCTTGATCGTCGGAATGATTGTGATCGTCTACCCCACTTCTGGAAAAGGTCACATGCTTCTAATTCTAATGATTTGTCCAAGTATACAAGAACCATATGCGGGACATGAGTGAAATCAGAATATGTTGATCACGTCGTCCGTACAAAAATCGAGTCAACGAAGGTCATCTCTTTTGACTCATTTTGAACTAATATTCTTTACTTGTCAAGATAGGTTCTTAGTTACCATTTGAAACTATTTATGACTAACTTTGCAATGCATCTTTCGGATGGAAAAATCTTTAGACGGCAAATTCAAAATAAGAAGCCAAAGACGACTGCTAGAACTAAATTTAATAATTCAATTGTTTCCACCGTAGACTTCAATTCAAGTAAAATTCTATTTGATGTCAATTTAACTCGACTCACTCGTATAATTATATATAAAATATGACAAAATTTTGAGGCAGTGAGCCCCTAACAAATTTTTTAATAAAAAAAATTAAAAGAAAAACATATGCTTCCCTCAACACCCCCCCCCCCCCACCCCCGGCTTTAACGTTTTAGTATCAAATGAATTTTTTATTAGTTTCTTTTGATTTTTCAAAAGTTTGTCCATTCGATCTCCTTGTCCGAAGTTTCATGCCAATAGGATGTACCATTTGTTTCATTTGCAACATGTGAAAAATGTGAATTTCTGGAGCGTACAGACTTTTTCCAATGTGTGATCAATTCTCCTACAACTATGCTTATTATTAGGGTCTTATTGAACATGTGCCTATACGACATTTTTTGCTACTTTTACATTTAGAGCCTGTTTGGGAGCGCTTTTTAAACCAAAAAATGGCTTTTTGAATCGTTAGAAGGAAATAAAGCAACCATTGTTGATTTTTGGTCTCACAGGTGGGACCCACCAGTTGAAAAAAAAGGGTCATTTTTTAGCTTAAAATCTGCTGAAATTTTTTTACCAGTCAAGTCCTTACTCTCTCTCTCTCTCTCTCTCTCTCTCAAGAATGAGTGAATGAATGTATCTACCAATAGCAAAGTCAGATTTCGCAATTGATACACAGCATTGAGTAAAAGGATCACCACCAACTTTGTGGTCGATAACTAAGAAACACCCACCAACCATTATGTAGACTACATCATAAGGCGTTCTTAGATGTTTTTCGAGATGCAACTCACATTGGCGAGGGGATTACTTTGGTAGGTTGCAACCACAAATGCTATTTGCTTGTTCAGAACTATGATTCACAGAAATAAAAGGTAACACACTGTGTTACTGCAAGATTGTTTCTTCTATTCAATATGCTCTAAATCTGTGTCTTAATTGATCCTCTTCTAATTTGTTTATTAAGTTCTTCACTGGAAACTGCATGCCTCATTTTAACTTTTCTGAAGCATTCAGTAGTCCTTGTTGGGAATGGGGTTGGACTGCTCAGAGGAGGGATCAAATAGGCATAGATTAGAACATAGCATTATTCCTGAAAAAATCCCACATTTTTCGCAATTGTTCCCTATTCACCCTGAAAGAGACTATAAATTTTCTAGAAAACACGTACATATTCAGATATAAGCTATGCTATAACTCATTTACCGAAAACAGAATATCAAATCAAAAAGTTTCCATTGCACAAGGCAAACTGCCAATCTGAGTACACCATCCGGGCATGAGTGGAATAATTTCCCCCAGAAGGAAACATTTTCATTGCATAGGTCAACTATTGAGATGAGAAATAGTGAAATACTTACCAGTAGAATACTTGGTGGTGTCGAACTCTGCATCAACAAAAACAGCACTCAAAATGACTAAAGGTTTCAATAACAATCTGAATTTGATAAGCTACTCTAGCACAAGCTTGAACACATAAGATTAGGCCATTGGCAAAAGAGTGATTAAGTAAATCTCAGGCTTAAAAAATGGTAGGAAAACACTAATCTACAGCTACCAGAATTCGAGATGACAGCTGGTCATAGACTCATAAGGATCTAGAAAATAGATCATTATATATGTTTCAACAGCAATATGTTTATGTGTACCATCTATATCAAAATATTGCCAAATAAAAATAGAACCAGAATTATATTGCAAACTGTGTAACATATATCTCAGGGGAAACAACCAGCTATTCATCTTAGATGCTATTTCATTTATTGAAATTTCAGTCATCTAATAAAACATATATACCATGGTAAACACATGTATGCATACGCTGCTGAGTGGGATTAAAATCAGCCTCACCAGATCAATAACTTTTTATGCTCCAGCCAGTTTGGACTGGCTAAAAAACAGCCAAAGCAAGCATAAATAAGTAATTTTTTCTCTTTCCCTCTCATCTTTACTACCATTCTGGTGCAGTATTTTAGAAGAGTCCAAGCATCATCAGAATATAATGAGTATCTTGAGAGTCTGTCACTCAAATCGAAATCTGCAATCGTTTAGCTGTCCCCCACTAAATTTTTGACATCTTTGGCACGTTTAGCAAATGGGAAGAAGCAAGGCGATGTAAATTGTATTATACTATCTTGGTGTCTTCCAATTTGAAAAAAAAAAAAAAGATAGATGTGTCAAGGTGTCAAAAATTTAGTGGGGGACCGCTTAACAAGGACAACAGATCTCAACTCTTTGTAGTCTCCATGGTGGAGCATCTATATATAGCCAAGGACACTCATAGAAACCACATTAACTTACAAGAAAAGAAGTGCACTTGTGACAGTAAATTGAGTTCTCCACTCATTCTTAATAACATTTCATCGAAAAAATTAGATACAAAGACCATTCAGGAAATGTAGCATTTCTTAATTTCATACAAAAATAATAATTCCTTTTAAGATACCTTTTATCCCTTTCTTCCATTACATCCAAGAGTCAGGAATGAGTGAATCCTAGAATAATAGATTTCCGAAGATCAGACGTTTTAGCTTGTTGTACAAAAAGAACGTTATACGTGCCAAGTAAATAATATTAATCCGAAAACATTAACGAAAGAAACTTAGAAAGTAGAGTCATCTACTCTTGCTATATGAGCAAGTCAAGCATGAAATAATTTTCGTCCAACAATGGCTTTTGCAGGATTATAATTGCCTATTTTTCAATCTGTATAATATTGTAGAGTAAGACTTCAATAGAAGATAGTGTTAAGCAATAATTTTGTGAAGGCCAGAAAATATTGCAAAATCAGGACTCTTAGTATCACTTTCAATATCTGATTTCCAATTTTGCATGCAATTGAACAGCTAATCCTAATTCTATAGTCTTGTGAGAAACATAGGGTATTGAGATAATGGAAACTAACTGAATAAGATTTGAGATACTCAGAAATGTGTTATAACATCGAAAATTGGTAAGGTGTACTTTCTGATTGGTATCGATGACCTTATTGAAATAATAAGAGTCATTACATGCAAGTAGAGATGGATTCAGGATCGGACTATAAGTCGGGCTAATACGTAGAAAAAAATTAATTTACACAAAAAAAAAAAATTTACAAGAAATTTTTTTTTTTTTTTTAACACAAAAAAGGGGCTGGGGACCCCCCTAAATCCGTATCTGCATGCAATTGAACAGCTAATCCTGTAACATATAGAGAGAAACATAAGGTATTGACATCGTGGAAACAAACTAAAATCGGGTTTAAGATACTCTATGGAATATGTTATAATATCAAAAAATGGTAAGGTGCTCTTTTAATTTTTAAGATCCTGACAATATGACAGCCAAACAAGTGTTCAATACAAGTAGAAGAAAGAGGATACTTGAGATAAATACCCTTTATTGGCACCGTCACAATTTTAGCAATATGTAGTAGCAGATTATGTAATCCTACTTTAATCATTTGGCTGGATTAAGTGCCTACCGAACAATAATAAACCAAGTCCTCAACACTACGGGCACCTGAAACAAGCAAGGAACACATTATGGCCATTCTTTTCACCCTTCCCATTAATTTCAAAACTTCTATAATCCATTTCCAAACCAAACATGAATCCGTGCGCATCAGAGTCTGTTGAAATATAGAAAGACAAACTTATTCCAGCTTGAGTAAGAAAAGCGGTTTTAAGGTCATGAGAAAAATCTAACGTGAAGAATAAGTGTAATGAAAGTAGCAGCAACCTATAAGAAACATATCAAGTACCTTTTCATAAAAGTGTCTTTCCTTCCTCTCCTAACAAAACTTGTTCAAGGCACCTCCTATTATTCAAGTCTGTATTCATCCATTCTATTTCCACTATGGTTCTGACTAGCATCTCCCCTCCACTTTCCCTAGATTACCCAACATTGTTCTCTGAATTTCCCTACAGCATTCACTTCATTGCTGCTTCCATCTGCACATTGCTTCATGTTACTCCTTGAGATGCTTCCGTGCAAACTATAGTGTCTGGAGATACCATTCATTGGTCTGCTAACAACATTTCATGATCCTCCATGAGGAGTTTGAGTTAATATTTTAAGGGACGATTCATCATGGTTGGATGATGGTTGTTATTCCAAGTTGTGTAAATGAAGGCAATGGTGATAATGATAGTTATGGAAGGTGCTGAATTTGGACCTCATGGTGCGAGCTTGTGGGAGCTAAGTCTATTGTAACTTGCATGTCTTAGGCATAACTAGACCGATTGCTGTTGTGTGGGGCCTCGAATGTCCTTTCTAAAAAGTCCGTAAAGAGAAGAAGAGTGTGAGCAGACCATTAATATTGATGTCTCGGACTTGTATTTCATAATTGATGAGGGGTGGATCCCATGTCCGTGTTATAGCTAACCCAAAATTGAAACTCATATAGAAGACGTTGGTTTAATGAGCCTGCCTATCACTGACTCTCCCGTCATAATATCTCCACTATTATCAACTAAAGAAATGCTTATGGTAATCCCATCACGAGTTTTTAAGACTTAAGGATGCATTTACCTGCAAAGTGAGTGAGAACAAACAAATAGTTAAAAGTGTCAATGTAGCGTAATAGACTACACTTATCTTAGGATGAAAAAGAAAGATGATCCGGAAAAAAATCATTTGGAAATCCCTGTTCTAAGACCTTGAGAAGGAGGATTGCTCAGAACATCCCAAGACATAGCGGTCAGTGGTCATCTTGAACAGTACTCCCAGTGTCCTGAAATCCTCTAATCCTCTTTAAGCTAAGCTCCAAGTTTGGTTTTTATAATCATCAGAAGCATTATTATTGATGCCTAATATGTTTGACACCTACTCTGGAGCTCAGATACTCTGCTATCAGTTCGAGGATTAGACAACACTGGATTTTCTGAACAGGCATTCTCCAGTGGGATTGGCTTTTCCCTTGTCTAGTTGCTTACTGTTCGAATTGCAATCTTTCCAGGAATTGCCTTCTGTTTTGCACCTATAAGTTTTAGTGGAACTTCAATTGGATTTCAGATTGCAATCCTGAATTTCTAATTACAACTGTCTAAGCCATTGCCATTGGAAACATTATCCACAAACAAAGATACTATGTGTTATTTGATCAGGTAAAGGGAGAAACTGAAAAACAAAGCCAAGAAATATGAACACGTTAAATACCAGGCTGTTTTTCTGTGTTCTTCCTTGCTGCAATCATATGCACCCTTTTGTTGCTAGAGATATCAGCATTAGAGTGGATAACTTGGGGATCCGTGCTGTCTATAAAAATTAGCTACTTGATCCGCAGGAGACATAGCTCAAGTGCTTTCAACTTCTACTGCTTGTTTAGTCCAAGAGCTCAGCAAAGTAGGAGTAGAATTATACTTGTTCTCACATATAAATTTTACAACTTTCCTCTTAAAAATTAGATAAAAACAGTTATTGTAATTTATATAACAGGCTGTTGCTCCTCTTTTCTGTTGTTCACAACATGTGCACAACTGGGTCTGCAGAAAGAACAGGTGGGTAAGACAAGGTTAAATGAATGGTCTCCAGAACAGCAAAATTTATATTGTATCCTAGGATCTTTTTGACTTGAAGCATGAGAAACCGCATGTATTTCTAATACATCAAAATTACATCATTCATTTTTTTATAGAAGTTGCTCGAGTTCAAAATCCATTTCCAAATACATTATAGGCCTGGCGAAACTGGGGAAAGAAAGTCAAGACTTTTAAAATTCTGTCTAACCAAATTATATCATTGTACTCTTTCAATGTTGATACATGTCATCTAGAAGTAATCACAAAGGACAAAATTGTTTTTCTTAGTTAGGAAGCATGCTTGACCACTAAACAGCCTTCTAAGATGTGTGAATGGATCATATCATTATAACATTTTGTTTTCAAGTTGAAGCCTACCTGAGCAAGTCCGTACAATATCAACAATCTCTTATCGATGAATGTTTGCCACATGCGAGATATTTTTTGCATAAGAACTGATGGTGTTCGATGCTGGCAAGTCTGTATGAAAAGTCTCTTGTGCAACATTTTTCTTTATTTTAAACTCAGAATTTGCATAATTTTTTGTTGCCAGCTGTAAATTCTGATTGAAGAAGTATTTGCTATATGCTCCCAAGAAATGCAAATGCAATTAATGACTAGATGCTTCAACACCTGAAACCGAAATTTTCTTACCCTCCCATACCCAGGGACATCTGTTAACACTTAAAAATATGGACAGGGATAGAAAAAATCCCGTGAGGCCTCACTCCTGACAAGGGAAGTATAGGGATCTTAAAGAGGCATCAGGTCAGGACGACAACCTGTGCCCTGCCGCGAATCCCACTCTGTTCAAGTTACAAATAATAAAAAACAATCATGTATGAAAAAATATACATAATGTAACGCATATAAAATTTTAGAATTTACTTAATAACAATTAACATTCTTAACATAAAATTCATTACACTAGTTGTATGAAATGCCTATAAAAATAAATTTATCATTAACAAATTAATCTCAATGTTTCTAATACTAGAATAAAAGCAAATCCAATTAGGTTTCTATGTTTGTATAATTGTTTTTATGTCAATGGAAAAATATATGCATTACTGATTTTACTTATAAATAACAAAGTCGTATAACCTATTTAATCTTTCCGTTTCAATAATAAGAGTTTGAAACAGATTAGTTAGATGATCCATTGTCTATTTGCTATTTCAGACACTATTTCCTAGCAGTTAGTTTAAATTGAACTGTTAAAGGTCCATGAAGATCACGGTTAATTCTTAACAATGTGGAACTAAATTTGTATCATCATGCATGCAATAAATAAGAACTAGAAAAGAAGGAAAACTGTTGGGTGTAATCATGCAATTGTAAATTGATGGACATTATAAAAGTGATACTCCATCATACTTATGACAAAAGTGAACTAAGCAAAACACCAAATGACTACAAAACTGGAATACATGAAAAACAAATGAATTTTGCTTTAATAAAACCAAATATGTCAAGAAAAAGAAAGCAGAAAAAAAGAACTTGAACATGCAGCTAGCAGCAACCCTAAGTGGCTTTTGGGAAGTGAAGGACAATTTATTATCAATTTCGAAAACTGAATCTGAAATCCAACATCTATGTCATCCTCTATACTCTCGTTCTCTTCCTCCCATTCCAAACTTCCCATTACATCCCTGTCCAGATTCCAGTACCTGACGCCGTCCACCTGTCATACCTCCTTCTCCCATATGCATCTGAGCTTTAACTTTCCGTATAGCATTGACATCCAGGCCAGCAGTATCCTCAATCCATCCTCCTCGCCCCTCAAATCTTTTTCGGTTAAAACATGGCTATGAATCACCAATTTGATCAAGGTTCAATATAGGTCAAATTGGTGATGGAAATGAAAGCAACTGAACAAACTCTTAGCATTAAAGAAGGTCATGGTCCTATCAGTGGTGTATTCATGCTGAGAAAGAGAAAGAAATATTATATTCAAGGAGAACTAAAGAGATTAACCCACCAAGATAAGACACCCTCTCGCAATTCATCCTCTATTTCAAGTGTGTTGAATCCAAGTATATTTTCTTCAGAACTCAGTATGACCTTGATGTTCTTATTCAGTTTGGTCTCATTGTTCCTGTTGTTACTCGAATGGTTGTTCGGTCTTGCACTCAACGTCCTTTATTTAATTATGTAACTTACCAGCAATTTGGTTCATCTTGTAAACCTTTTTCCACTAATCTCAATCGCGTTAGTATCCTCAAACAATATAGAAAGCTTTTGAACATTTCAAGCCAAGGGAAGCTATTTTAGAAGAAATGAAAACTTTGCAAACAAGAATAGGAGGAAACTTATTAACCTACCAAGGGGAAGACAGCAGTGGGAGCCAGACCTTTTGCCAAGGGATTTAGTAAGACATATAAAAAAATTATGAAAAATTTGCTCCAGTTGACCAGATGAACACTGAAAGAGTTCTTTGTCCACGTGTTGGAAATTTGAGTGGCCCACTTCAACAACTTGATGCAACTCTCACCAAGATTCGAAGAGAATATTGGAAAAATACAGTGTGCAAGCTGAGGAAGTCAGTTTAAGGTCTCAACAATCCCTGTGGGTACTTTTTGAATAATTTACAACTTCAGTATAGAAATTTGTGTATATACAGAGGGTAAGGGATCATACAGTGTTCTACAAACATAGAGCTGAGGAAAGACCACCATTCTTATTGTTTATGTGGATGACATTTTCATAACAGGTTACACTGTTGATGAAGTGAAAAGCCTATAAAAGAGGTGGCTTTGGAGATTTGAAATTAAAAATCCAGATGATCTTGGATATTTTCTTGAAATTTAGGGTAGTAGACTGGAGAAAGGGAATTTTTGTCTGAATGAAGCATGTTATAGATCAGCTAGAAACTGGTATGCTTTGTTGTAAACCACAGGATATTCCAATAGAAGCTAACCATCAATTTACAACTCCTCAGCGGGAAAAGAAGATGAGAATGGAATGGAATGAAACAGATACTAGTTGGCAAACTGAACTACTTGGCTCATACCAGACTAAACATTGCATTTGTTGTGGGAGTTGTCAGTTAATTGCATGATCCTCATGAAAGCCACCTAGGCAAACTGAGCTACTTCAGGGCAATTTACTGAGGTAATCCGGTAACATGGAGAAGTAAGCAACAACAGGTTTGTTGCAAGATCTAGTGTTGAAAACAGAATTTAGAGCTATAGCTCAAGGTTACTAGAACTGGTCGTATACTTGTGAGCTGTCACTGGAATAGACCAACTCCAAATAAATTTAGAGGATTTAGTGTACATTCACTGTAAGTTGTGGTATGAATGTCTTGATATCTAGATTTAACTTTATTTATTTTCTTATTAATTTTTTTTTATACTCCATATCGCTTATTTTTACACTTTTCTCAGGTGTCCTAGAAGTGAGTCCAGATGTACCTTTTTCCAACAAGAGGAAATGGGCAAAGATAAGATAAATACACAAAATATGTTAACTAGTCATATTTCTTCTTTTTTCTCGTTATAATAGGAACCGCTTATATTGGAAGCTTGAAAAAGGATGCCATGTACTATAGTTGACAAAAAGAAAAGATGGACAATGAACTGTTCCTTTTTACTATTTTCAGAATATTCTCTGGTATATATTTGGACTTTATGGTATCTTAAGGTTACTAGTTTGCTAATTTTGTGGTGGAGCTTGCTTTCTAATTATGAATTTGTATTATTTGATATCCAGACATGTATTAGAACTTAGCATTTGTACTTGTCTGTATTTAATTTAGTGTTTGTATGTTTTTTTCTTCTACTGCATTTTTTGAATTCTACCAAACTTATCCAAATTGACCCAGCTGAGCTTGACAGTGGTCAAGTTTGTTTCTACCAAGGTTCAGTTGCGTAACTCAGTACTAGTGAAGACCACTGAATGTCAAGTTCATTTCTTTCTTAAAGGCCAATTGAACTCAAACCTACTCAATACTATTTGAATAGGACTGACTTAATTATTTTCGGAAGGCTAATTGTGCAGCTCATCCCCAGTTGAGAGTTCTAGACTGGTCCAGCTCATTTCTTTTTTAAGGGCCAAATGCGTAACTTGGCTCCAGTCGAGACTACTCAACTGGGCCGACTTCATTTCTTCGAGGCCAATAAGAATTCCTTGTGTTCAAATCATTCACACAGGAAACGTCACCCAAAGGCTAATCCCTGTCCCACCTCCCTAGGTTCCGGGAATGGGGTAAGAGCTCTGTAGCATGGACACTTCAATTAAGGTAGCATATGCGTGTCCGACACGAGTCGATACTGACACTTCTTAGACACTCTACCGTAATCATTTTTATTTTATATTAGAAATATTATATATTGTTAATTCAAAGTTATTAGCAAGTAACAAATAAGTACTTATGTTTAAAAGATTTCAACAAGAAAAATTAATAATAAATATAAAACTAAATTTATACTATATAAATGAAGAATTTTTAAGAATTTAATCAACGTGTCGATGACGTGTCGTATCTGTCCTTTTTTTAAAAATCGCATGTCGGCGTATCCAACACGTATCGTGTCGAACACACGTGTCCGTGTCGGTGCATCATAGGGCAGGAGTAAGGTTATCTTCCTAGGGATGGGGATGGGAAATGATTTGGACAGCACCACATTCAGCATTGGAAAACAAACAAAAGTAACACCATGAATCATAAACAGAAAATATTCAAGTAAATATAATAAAATGTTGGCACTGTTGTAATCTAAACATCAATACACCTGAAGTACATATAGAAACAGCGACTAACATTTCACATTGCAACCTCCAAACAAAACACAAACGAAAAGAAGCATGGGAAAAATACTTGACATGAAGTAGGAACCTGTTTATTTCTCTTTCTCAGACCAAGTTCTTCAAAGAAATTTTATGTCCATATGTTTCTTTTTCAGTGTATTTTAAATACTTCAATATTGTCCTACTTGAAGCCAAAATTTAGTTCAAAGCTCAGAAAATACTGCCTTTCCTCTTTCCTGCTTTTTGTCTTGCATATTCCCCCAATGTGCTTGAGAACCTTTAATTTCTCTTAGACTCTCTCCACAGACAAGCACGGGCCTCCTGAAGCTAAGTTTCCAGTTTGCACTAAAGACCACAAAGCTCAGTGAACTATCATTATATTGTGGGGAATTTTTTTAAATATTATCAGTTTGACTGAACATAAACCAGAGAAACAGAGTTGCTACTGTAGATCTTACTTTCTTATTGATTGACTTTATCTCCAAGCTGTATAAATTGCAAGAAAAAATCCAGCTTAAACATTGTATCGCTTAATATCATATGTCCCTTCATCGTCGTAAATATTTCCTACAGTTACTAATGCCTTGCTGGTAATATGTGAAAGCAATTTGAACGCTAAAGTAGATTTTGAAAAAAATAAAAAATAATAAAAATAAGACTCTGGACATTGAGAAAATTACTGTTTGTCATTTAGTTTTCTGCTAATAGACCACCCAGTTTAGTGAAACTGGGAAAAACAATTCAAAATTTCCATATAGAGACAAAATGGAAATAATCTAAAGCTGAAGTAAATTCTTCAAAAGGCTATTTCTATACTAATCAAAACTGAGATCTTCCTACAATTCAACCAATCTAAATGGTAACAACTCGCATGCAATCAACTGATTCTGCATATATACAAAGAAAAATTAGTGAACAGGCAAGTGCATAGCAAGATCATGTAGTTCATCCATAAAAATAAAGATTAAAAAGAAAATTTTACTAGCTGTGTACAACTCCCATCATCACTGCCAATGTTGCCTGACTTGTCACGACTTTTTGATTTAGTTCGTGTACCACTTCCACTCCCACTTCCGCTAGACTGAGAGCAATCATAAGTAAATCAATTACAGAAAAGATAAAATATGGGCAAAACATTACATATAAAGGACCCATCCATTGAACTCTTCCTAAATGCTATCAAAACAGTTGTGTTCAGACCATTTGCCATTAGTCAAGAAAAATCCTTAAATGCTAAATGGATCTTTGCCATCTTCAATCATTTTTCTTAGAGTTTTCTGTTGAACCGCTTGATTAAAAGCTATTGTTTGAAAGTGATACATGTATATTATTTAAATATTGTCTTCAACATTATCTTCATTGTCATCATCAATCAATACATGAAGTATCAGTGAGGTGATTCAAGGGGGAAAAGGGACAAAAGGAATCATCCATGACTTTCTTAAATGGTACTGAACAAACAATATCTACCAGTTCAAAGAGGCTGACTCCAATTAGTTCAGAGAAAGATTCTGTGAATGTTAATCGGTAAAGAGTAAGCAATATATCATATGTTCTCACCATCGTTAGAGATGCTTGTACATAAATATTTGTTCATTTCAGTGGAATGCCAAGAAGAAAGTTATAACAACATACTCTGTGGCACCTTCTCCAGATATGCTGCCAGAGATTCTTCAGCTCATTTTTGCGTATAGGTTTAAGTAGGAAGTCAACTGCACCTCTCGACAAGCACTTGAAGACTAAACCAGTTGAATCATGAGAAGACATCACTGAAAACAAAACACAACCAGTAGCAGATTTAATGACATTAACGTCCATTACATGATGTCCAACAAAATATATTAGTCTTACTGTTATGAAACTGTCCAAAAAGAAGTAAGTACTTACTAATAACAGGAATATTTCTGCGTGTTCTGTGGCTCATAACCTTGCACAGAAGACCTGTTCCCAATAAACAAGGCATTACTGCCTCTAATAGGGCAAGGTCAATTTGGTTGGTTAAATCTTCTAAAATATTCCATGCTTGCAATCCATTAGCTGCTTCCAGAACTGCATTGACCACTTGAATGTTTTAACATAAAATAAAATAAAAATAAAAATAATAGAAGTAGACTGGAGAAAAAGACTCAGGATGTTTTCATAAGTACTGAAGTACCAAAATTTGTTCGTCTGGCGAAACTTACATTGGCTTATTTATATTTCCCCCTCTCTAAGTAAAGGTAAGATTCTTAGCCCTGTTGATGACTCCATCTAAAATACAATATGCCACAAAATGTCTACATATTGAAACACAAAAACTAAATAATTTCTTCCTAAACTTCAACATATAGACATCATTTGGGTAACTTCTGATTATGCAGTACCTGATATTTTACAAGAGAGTGGTTAGTGCATCACATACAACTTCACATAGAGACACCAAGTTAAATGAAGAGAAGAGATCTGGATCATCCAATTATTAATGATCACTAATCAACAACAACAAAATTATCACACTAAAGCTAGGCTCACAAAAGGTGTTTACTGTCAGTTTAGTACTCCCTTTCACTGCTTTAGAGTAGCAGTATAGCCTTGATATGCATTGATCTTATATGGTCACTATGTGTGCTTCAAGCTCAATTCTAACACAAAATCCTTTTATTAGTCATTATTTTGGGGCCCCTAAGACAACATTAAGAATTTCGATAATATTTTCCGTTTATATTATCGCTGCCAGCATGAACACACTGATAATTGTTTTTATTGAGGAATATTGCCCCTGCCAACGTCTATGAGTTAGCTTGAAGTTACCTACCTACATAATTGCAGTTTCGAAGCAAAGCAGAGATAATGTGCCATGTAGAATCATCTTTCTCCACCAGCAAGACTTGAATGGATCTCACATGAAGAAACCTCTCCCAAGATACTACTGTCCCTATGCAGCTGCTGGATTTGCAAAATACCTTTACCTTCCAACCCATTCGCATCTTCATTAGCTTTATTAACCTTCAATTCATATTCTTCAAATGAACTTTGTCTCTCAGCCAAAACTCCATCCTCAATGCCCTTGTCCTCATTTGGCGACTTCGTATGTACACCATCATCAATATCCATCGGAATACCCTCTGCCAACCAAATCCAGAAACTATAATGATGAGACGCAGGGGTCAATATCCAAAACCTAATCTACCACTAGAAGCATCAATAATCCTTAAAAAAATAAAAATTCAAGATGTTTTATTTCAAAATAAAATTTTCAAATTACAAACAGTTTGCAACCCAAATACATATCACCCATACATTATACTTCAAACTTAAGCATTACTACATGCAGAACACGTTTTTCCTCAACAAATCACGAAACTCAGTAATTCAACAAAAATGTACCCTTTGAAAAATCGGCATACTCGGCAGACATTTAATAATCATATGATGCACAATCCATATAAACAGGGAAAAAAAATGCTCCAAGAATTCAGAAAATAGAAAATAAACATAAAATTACGAAAATGATACGATACAGTTTCTAGATTAAGAAATTAGCCTTGCAGTGAAGCATTTACCGTCAGAACTCATCGATTTAGGCTGATTCCACAACAATAGTTCACTCTGGAATAAAAAAATTAAAAATAAAAAATTGCTTAAGATCCACTAAAAAAAAAATGAGGTATGAGAAATTTTAATTAGGTTGCCTAGTAAGATTATGGAATTCTATACTTCATATGGATTCCTAAATGTCTGAGAAAAAACTGGGGGATTTAGGGTGGACGAAGCCTCTAATTCCATGGATCGCGTTTTCTAGATGCTGACATGGACAAAATATAGGCAGTGAACGTGCCACATCGGATGACATCATGTGACGTGGATGAATTGCGTGGACAAATCTAAAGGCTAAACCTCAGGTGCTTTGGGCCAAATCAAAACAGATTCCGTTCCTTAAAACAGGGGAATAGTGATACGTGGCAGATTTTGGAGGATAAATTTTTGAAAAATAAAAATAAATTGACGTCACAATGCCCATGGTTGGTTTCTCCCCAATTCTCACATATTGATGGCATGCATTCTCATATATTTTTCTGATAAATCAATGCTAAAAGTGACAACTGGGGAGAAACTTTTGAATACCACTTTTACCATTACATATTAATCTATATACCCAATATATCCTCATGGTTTACAAAAAGATAAAAATAAAAAATGGAAAGGTTGTATTAATATGTTATATGTATTATTTATCATTATTTAAAAATTATTTTAATTGACAGTTACACATGAATATACTTAAGTTTAGATAAAAACGGAATACCAAATGATTCAATTTATTACCTCTAAATAAGATAATTAATAATTATTATTGCTTTCAAAAATTAAGTCAATTAATTTCCACTAAACACAATTGTTGCTAATTATTAGAATACAATTATATCCCTACAATATAAAAAAGAGCAAAGTTTGTTACTATTCATAAGGCATCATCTTTGTGTCATGTTGATGTCATATATACTAATTTTACATTTTTCAGTTTTTCCTTTTAAGCACTACGTAATTTTCTTCTCACAGGACATGTGGTGTGCTGTCGTAGGCACCCAAAAATAGTCCTTAAACCTCTAAAACTAATGTAGTAATAGAAATAAGGGTCGATCCCACGAA
>CAIGRT010137637.1:0-12579 GCA_903798405.1 Fraxinus platypoda
TGGGTAGACGGAGAGTGAATTCTTTGTAAACTATTTTTTTTATAGTAAAAGGATTTTAATGGTTGTGTGTTTAAATTAAGTAAAGAAATGGGGATAAAATGGAAAAAACATTAGGGGATAAAATGGGACAATAAAATACTACGCAAATAATCGGTAGGATAGTCAACAATTGTGGCACTGCATTTGCCAGAGATATCTTTTGAATAGAAAATTATTTTTCAGTGCTCTGTTTGTGTTCAATTCTTCTATTGATTCATGGATAATTAATAAGTTGCTCCGGTTTTCATCAGCTGGGCTCCAAGATTGAGCTTTTATTGTTCATCTTTTGGAATTAATTGATGATATTATCTTTTTAGTGAAGAATGCTTTAAAATAGATGCATATCTTATTGGGCAGGTAACAATTCTGGTGGTATGAACTATGAAATAATTTACATGTATAAATGGAAAAACTGTGGCTAAGATTATGGTGCAGTAGTTGGAGAGATTGTGTAGATGAAAAGGATGAAGAAGAGAAAGGATACGTGAGTGCATTACAATAACTGGTTTGATGAGGGAGAAAAATTATATTTCACATGTTGTGTAGTTTATCATTATTGTTGGAAGGTCCTTGGGTAATTCCAGACGGTGTTAACTTACAATTTGTAGTGTTTCTGTTTAACATAAAATGTATTAACTTACAATTTGTGGTGTTTCTTGTGGGATTTGCTTATTTTTACCTGGATTCTCTTCATTCAAGACTTGCCTTCTGGAATTCCAACGGGCTACATTAAATAGGTAAAGCCTTTCTAATTTCTATGCATGAGTTTTATTTTATTTTATTTTCCCCCTGAGATAGCACGGCATTTTAATAATTTTTTGTTCTTGTAGTTCAGGAGGGCCTAATTGGTACCAAATCTTGGAAGAGGATTGGAGCTGCAACTGCACTTGAAGTTAGAGCCACAGGAATCCAATATGCCTTTACACCCTGTCATTGTGAACTCTGTTAGGTAAGGTGTTCGTTTGTTTTGGTCTTGAAATCTTTTTTCTTTTCTTTTCTTTTTTCTTTTTGGTTATTTGTTGAAGAAAAAGAGAGATTTCAAATAAGTTTTTGAGTTCGTAGCCATGATTTTTCAACATTTTAACTTCCCTTTATATGTTGTTTTTGCTTTAACGGTATATTAGTTCAGGTTTTCAATCACATCTAATTGTTTTGTTCTTCGTTTGACAGAATTGTTTTGCCTTTTTTGTTGTTGAAGATCTATGAAAATCAGCAAATTAATAAGAATAAATAGTTTTTTAATTGATAAAATTCGAAGCCAAATCATTAAGAGAGAATCTTTCCAAACATTTGAGAATAGAGTTTCCCAAGTTAATACTGTAATAGTATGGTTGAATGAAAAAAATTGAACAAACAGGGTGTCAGGAAAAAGACAGGAATCCTAAATTCATTGCCCTTTTAAAATTTTAAACTGGGTCATTGAAAAAAAAAACACTACTGCTGTAAATTGCTATAGTTAGTGAACATTGTAAGTTTTAGTAGGATTCTAATAAGATACTGGAAAGAACTTATGGCCCTTGTAGGTTTAAGTATTATCAAATATTCTGCTCGTGAAATGTTGGTTCTATAATGCTATCGCTGCAGAATTAAAAGAATTTTACTTTGAAAGGTACCGTGTCATTTTAGACATTACAAGACTTTAGGATAATGGTGGGAAATTAATAAAAGGTGGAAGGGACAATAGCATGTCATATGCACACATCGAAATCATTATAATCTGCTATCATACAATAGTTCCCTCAATTTTAGTTGCAGGCAAAAATATTACAATAAAGAAAAAGTATTATTTTTAATTCTTTACATTTGCTAGAAAAAAAGCAACGGGGTTGAACGCAGCAAAAGGTGTTTATGTTTCACCCCATAATAATACCGTGTATGCCTCTCTAACTGGATTCCGAACCCTTACCTATCCTCCCGCTGACTCTCCTGCCCTAGAGTTGACACAGAAATCGACGATAAATGATGCTTGGAATATGGGTATTAGGGTATACGCTTATGGCTGTATCCATGGCTATTTTCAATTTATACATCTGTTAAATTTTTGCTAATAGTGATAGTTTCTCTTGACAGGTGTTCCCATTATCGTCGAAGGTGCCGCATCAGGGCACCGTTTTGCAACGAGATTTTTGATTGTCGTCACTATCATAACAAAGCAAAGGTAAATGTTTATCAATTCATTTTCACAAATTTATTGAAGGTGATTTTGTCTGTAAATTTGAGCCATTCGACTTTCCTTGGATTTCGAGATACGTTAATTGGAAGTTCTTCTTATTTTTTCTTTTTTGAATTTGAAATTGTTTGAATATACTTGTATTTGGTGTACAGCTTGTAGCGTTGAATTTATTTACTTCGAAAATGATAATTTGATTCGATTCATTAAATTATATTTTTGAATTATTAATCAGATTAGTTTGATTTGGTTTGGTTTGGTTTTGCTGTGTCTACCCTTCGTATACCCCAGAAATTATAGTCTCACTTCGTTGCTTATCGCTGGGAGAGAAAAAGTAGCAATTTGTGAGTTTTTATTTTAAAAACTTTTTTTATTAATTTAATGTGTTTTTTATGGTTTGATAAAGATGATTCTGTTTTACTGGAGTTCGATAATTTCAAGAAAAAACGCAATTTCCTCTTTCTTCTTCTTCTCTTGAAGAAAATCTTGGNCTGGAGTTCGATAATTTCAAGAAAAAACGCAATTTCCTCTTTCTTCTTCTTCTCTTGAAGAAAATCTTGGGATTTCATTTTTCATTTTTTTTCCTGTACTGGCTAATGAATTTGTGAGTTTCTATATTAATCTTTGTTTTTCTTTTCTCTTTAATGCAATTTCTGTAGGGGTTTTAGAAATGTGATTTTGCTCTGGAGTTGGATAAATTTTAAGAGAGATTATATTCTGGAAACAATCTTGGGATTTATATTTAATTTAAGATACAAAGTTTACCGATCTGAATTGGGTTTTCAATTTCAAGTTATTTTCTTAATCTTTCTTGGTTTGTGTGATTTTATTTTTTGAAATGGAAAGAGTTTTATATTTTCATTTCTTCTATGCAAAGTGGTAGATCTTGTTATGGAATCACTTGTTGCGTTGATTTTTTTATTCATTTTAAGCTGTATTAGCGTGTTTATTGAGCTTCGTATCTTTCATTAATTGTCGATTAGGCTCACTGGGATGTGAATCTTATATATTTCGTGTGATGTAGACTATAAATCTTGCTGCAGTCTGCGTTCCAGCGGATTATAACACACATCCTCTTGATATAATCTCCAGCAACTTCATTGATGGTCTCCTCGTGGTATGTCTTAACTCACCTTGGTTGGTGCTCACTTCTGAATTGATGTATGATGTAATATTGGTTTTACAGATTCGGTAACAACTAAAACATGAGCCTCACTGACTGTGAGGACAAGTGCGTGCAGGATTGTTCATGTTTTGCTTATGCCTTAATCACCCAAAACGGAACTGGTTATGCAATTTGGACCAAGGTAATGAGCTTCTACAACTTTCTATCCATTTTACTAGATATTTCCGATTTCTTTACCATCTTTATTTGTCCTCCTCTATCGATTAAAAGGAGAGAATTTTTTTTAGTCCTATTTGTTTTTTTTTTTTTCCATTTTTTTGTATGATTCTTTGGGGTTTTATTGTGTCAATATTTTGAAAGCGAAACGGAACCTAATAAAATGTTTTTGGTGGAGATGATATCTTATTAATTTGACAAGTAATCGGTGAGTAATTTTTGTTCCCCAATTATGTATATTTTGTTCAGAATAGTACATCTATCGATTATATTTAGTTCTTTGTTTATTGTGGATGTTCTTTGACGTACAATTGGATTTTTAGACGGAAATTGTTAGCAAAAAATGGGCAATGACCTTAACGCTCATCTTTACATCTTAGATCTTGTACCCATGGAAGCTGCTGAGAAGTGGTTCAAGTATCTTAGAGAGGAATTACCCACAGTTACTTCCAAGGTCCACTACTACAATAGTGTTTTTTCAGACTTCAATATTGTGGAGCAATCACTTTGGCAAGCTGTACCGCATTATTTACGCCGTTTCAGCAATTCTCTAAAGAAGGTTTTTTCATTTACTCTTCAAATATTTTCAAATGATGATTCATAATTTCTCTTTCAATGACTTGACCTCCACTTTCCTCGGCATGCTGGAAGCCCACTTCCTTTGACCTGCACATCTATAAAATTTGGTGGTTGGATGGTGGGCGATCGAGATGAAAATCAAAATGTGACAGCAAAGGTGATACTTTAAGTGCTGTTGTTTAATTTTTTTCTTTTCTTTTAACTAGACACTGGCGGGTTACAGTTTGTTGAAGCATACAAATCTATGCAAATCTCACTGGAGTTGGTTTTGCAGTGTTCTCTTTCAAAGAACCCTGAATTCATCTTACAACTTACAAGAAGAATTCTGTCATCATGGTATGATCATAGGTTTTTCTTTTTCTGGTTTCAGGTGACAAGAGATGTATCTCTTTTGTCCAGGTGGATGTCTATTCACCTGTATGCACGTGAAATTGATAACCTCAAATTTGAACTTTTTATGAATCAATGTAATGATCATTTATCTACTCTGGCACATGAGATTCTAGAAAAGGTAAGTGATGTCAATGTTCTTTGTACACTACTGCTTTTCTTTTATAAAGGTTGTTCATAATGTTTCATTTTGTCTTGAGAGGTTGGATGAACTTGTGAGCCATATGAAAATTATGTGCTGGAAGAGAATTGTGTCTTTTATTATTTGAGAATGTAGTCTTTAGCATAGAATTAACTATAATTGGATATGATCATCTTATCATGTGAAGGAAGAAATAAATAGTAGCAGTGCATGTAAGCATGAAGGGTACAAAAAAATGTCATAACTGTAGAAAAATAGCATTTTTCGTTTGGATATGTAAATGAATTTCAAACTCAAAAGCTTTATTTGCAATTTTATTTCTCTATCCAATTTACTTTTGACTAACTTGAGAGTTAAATTTAGCTGTGATCTTCTACTATGAGATCTTTTGAATTTGGGCTTTTTTTTTTTACCCTTTTGTTTTGGGCTGAGAGAGAGTTGGGCCCTTTTTTAAATATTAGGCCCATATTCTGTGCTATTTAGCTCCATTTTTTGAGGTTTTTGAGTAAAAATTCAAGTTTCGCAGTGAAAAATAGGTCAGAAAAGGTTATGGCTTCAGTGAACACCGCCGAGAAGCTGTCTACGGTGCCGGAGATAGTGCTGTAGCCTGCAGCCCATCAAAGACATCGGGTACCGTCAAGTTGCCGGGATCAAAATCTCTCTCTAACCGCATTCTCCTTCTCGCTGCCCTCTCTGAGGTAATATTATTGTATATGTGAAGATATGATCTTTTAATTTGAGTGTTAAATATGAGTCTATTTGGTGATTATGAAAGCTGGTTTTGCACTACTAGGAAACTATTGGATTTGGTTATTACCATAATTAGACTGACAGGTTAGAGTAGCTAATGAAATTATATTCTTTAATGTGCTGTAAGAAATTTTGTAATTTGGTAGGAACGATGCACTAGATCCCTTGCGGAAGTAATTCATGGTTTAAGGAATAACGGTGGGAGTGTCTTGTTAATCTAAATATTTTTTTTGCCAGGTTTAATTAGATTTGTCGAAGATGTTTGTGCTCAAAGGTTGCAATTTTCATTGTTGTTTTTCATCATAAAGAACTTTTTCCTGGGACTTGTGTCCAGTTGTTGTGCACTTGTTACGGGGAGTCGATGAAGTAACGGGTCGTTTTATTTTTAAACATTTATTTAGGTTGATAGAGTTCTCTACTCATCGGTTGTCTATCCATATAACTATGGTCTCATCCAACAACTGATAAGTAATGGGTTAGTTTTAATACTCTTTAACAATTTCCAAGATTTGCAAGTCATGTTCTTTATCATGTTTTATTTATAGGAGCAAGGTGATCTGAAGCTTCATGTATGAGCTTTGGAGTCTGAAAGAGCTTTTCAACATGCTGCATTTGTTCAAAGTACAGTTGGATGTGTACGGCAGCTTCATATCGAGTTAGAAGTCGACCCAACAAGGCCTTTTCCATACCTATCTGGCAATTAATATCAATGCCATCTCACTTCTTTATTTATGTTTTGTCAAACTGCAATTGTTGGAGCTTAATTTGTGTCTAAATTATTTTCATATATTTATGCTTTCTTCAGCTGCTAGATGAGAGGGAAAGCATAAAACTTGTATTATTTGTCATCTTTTTTCAAGTAACTTGATTTCCTTATTCAACATGTAAAATAATTCCTTGTTTACAAACATTAAATTATGTAATTTATAAGAATTTAACATATTTAACACACTAACATTACCTTCAAATTAACCATACCCGTGCATTGCACGGGCGAAGACTAGTGAAAAGAAAAGAAGGATTTTTATAAAGTTCAAGATTCATTAAGGATATGTTCGACAAGATTATTGCTTTTGTTTTTGAAAGTAATTTCTTAATTTCAGAAGTATCTTTTGCCCTTGTTTGAGCTCATATAATCAAGTTTTTGGGAAAAATGTATTTTGTAATATTGATTTTCTAAAGCCCCTGTGTGGCTCTCATTATTTTTCATTAAATTCTAATTCATTTTCTCTCTTTTCTTATCAACAATATATTCTCCAATAAAATAATATTACACGCAAATCGAAAAAGAATTCTTTCTTTAATCACATATTTTTTTTAAAAAAATATTATTCCTCTCATTATAATGTGGAATAATGGAGGTCAAATGAGGGCTAAAAAGGTGGTTAAAAAGAAGGAAATTTTTTGGATTCAATTTGGATTTGCATTTTCTTAATTGAATCAAGTTTCATGAATAATTTATTTCGACGAGCAATGCAAGTAAAGATAAAAAAATATGTATCAAATATTATATCTTTATAAGGTTGAATATCATATGGATTAAAGATAAATGTATTTGAAAGGAAAAAAGTATCTTAAACTCAAATCAAATTATGCATTACTTTCTTGGACAACTTATTATCTAACTAATGAAAAAAAAAGTGAGTTATAATTCTATTAGTATAGAACCTGCAAAGCTTCAAGACAAATATATTGAATTCAAATAAGATGTCACTTCTTTTATATTGGAATCAAATTTGGGCAATTAGATAATGTATTGTCACCATTGCCGGCCAAACGCTCCCTTACTTCATGACAAAATTATTTGCAGATTTTCAATTGAATATCACATTCAGTGGGTTTATATACTATTTATCAAAGTTATCGGATCTAACTCGAACATTGATCCGACCAAGAGATTGGGTATTGAATTACATTTTTACTTCTTAGAAAAATTATTCAAAAATATTCAGGATTATGTTATAAACTAGAGAAAAAAAAAAAAAAAAAAAAAGAAGAAGAAAACAAAGAAGTAAATATAATTGTGTGTTTTATTGAGAACCAAAATCCTATATTAATATGGAAGAATTAGGGATACAGTGATAATAAAAACTAGGTCTGTGGGGGTATAATTGTCATTTACTAATAATAATATTATTTACAACACTTCCCATTGAATGACATATTACAAAACATGTGCCTCGTTAAAACTTTGTCAAGAAAATCCAATGAGACAAAACTTAATTTAAGGAAAAAGAGTGCAGTTGCTCCCCTTATTTCAATAAATGAAAATTCTTGTATCGAGTCATCCAACTCTTGTACGCCAATGTCTTCAATATAGCAGTTCTGGTAAAACGTGTTTCGTGTTGTCTTGTTATAGCCTTCAAATAACGCCGCTTTCATACGAGATATTTATTAACCTTTAATGACAGTAGTGATATAATGATTTGAAAAATAATTCTTGTTGATCTCTTTGGGAGTCTCATACATATAAGAGTATTATTTTGAAGGTAAATATCTTGTAAGTTATGAACATTTATTATACAAAGAATATGCTTCGCTAAAATCGTATTTGGAAAAAAAGATTTTGCTACTTGTATATTAAAATTGTACATAAGAGGTTACATAATATAATGTAGAGAAAAAAGATTGGATGAAAAAATTGATTGTATTTTAAACATCAAATGGTAAAGTGTCATGTGACAATCTACAACCCATTATGTAACCCCTAATGTACGTGTAGCATGATCATATGAAAAATCATATGGGGAAAGTCTTATTGAATGAAAAAAAGAGTATATTATTCTTTCAAGTACGCTACAAAGTTGTTTCGTTAAAAACCTTGTCAGGAAAATCCATTGGGACAAAACTTTAGTCAAGGAAAAAAGAACAATGCGTATTTACTTCCCCTCGTGATAATATCACTTGAATTATATATTTCAGGTATAAAATCATTCAATGATAGTATTATAAGATAAAGTGGCTATAATCACATTTATTATATGCATATCAAATTTTATGTATTGCCAGACTAATAAAATAGAAACATGTAATTACATTCACCTCATGATAATTTATCTATCTACAAAAGTTTTCACGAAATTCATTATGTAAAGAGTCGTACATTTCATATTACGACTTTACTTTTTATATTTTTATTTCGCATAACTATTCACCTTTAGGTGTTTGGACGTAGGTCAAGAAACATCAGGTTTTTCTAATAAATTCAATTTGCTAGGATTGCGTCCATTTATTTGGCCAATCATTACTTCAATAGATATATTTTGACGCATTTATTTCGATACATATAAAAGTATTGTCGGCAAATTTTTCTTTTTCGATTTTATTTCTTTTCTAATGATGACATAACTTATTGAAATGTCTCATTTTCAACATATCAGGTACCTGAACCTCTTCTAATATTTTATAATTTGTTCTGTCTAAATACTCATCAAGAGTATACATCTCCTTAATGAGACCATCTTTGCTAATTGCTCTATTTTCGTTTAGAAAATTTTGTATTATAATCTAATATCATCATGTTTTAGACATGCTATAAATTTATCAAATATAATATTAACTAATTGTCCTCTAAGACATTAATTCGAGTTGGAGCATTTAAAGTTAGTGTGAACTATTGTTGATTTCTTTGGTTAGTAAATGTATTTAAATAAATTATTTTTCGAATTTCTGGTTCAAATTATCTTTTACGGAGATTTAAATAATGATGCATTTGTACATTATTTTTAGTTTTTTTAATTCCTCTCATACTGTTGAGAAAATTGTCCAATCAAATTGGCAATCAGCAAATCACGTTATAAAATATCACCCGTTTGAAATAAATGTCCAAAATACTCATTTATTTTCATCATTATTTATTTTTCATCTCAATGCATTGTGGGGAATCAATTTTACATATACCGCACCATCAAAATAATTTGATGGAAAAATCAGGCTCTTCCCGTAAGCCACGTTATTTGGCATGATGCATAATAGTATTTCATAAACCGAAATGGAAAGTACTTTGTTCTCAATAGTAATGATTAAGAAATTGATCGAAAGCATTTAACAAACAATAGTATTAAACCATTTATCGATATCCCACCAACATATATCAAAATTCTGGGATATAGACTCACTAGTATTGACAAGACCCACCGTCTTAATTATATAATCTGAAAAATAATGCTCATAATTTAAAATTTGAATAGTAATTTCACAAATTTCAAGTTGCGAACACCATGCAATTATCTAGTAAATGTATCAAACTTATTAGATACAAACAATATCTAAATGATCAACGTGGAGGGTGATGAGATATCACCTTAATTAAATAACAAAAATATAGAGAATTCAATCCCTATTTAGTTAGTTATGGTTAATAACCAATAATAAAGAGAACAAATATCATATATGTATTCATTGGATTGAAGAATTTTTTGGTTCTTCATTGAATGTTTCAATTCTCAATTTCACATCATTATTGATCCAGTGATGATCCAACTAATCGTTCCAAACAATAATACATTCTATAATTGAACTTCTGGTTCAATACAATGTTTGAGATTTGAATAACTATTCAATTGAACAAAAGACACATTTAATTGTCGAAAATATGATTAATCATGATATAATCATGTACAAATTAATGTCCACATGACATGAGTTGGATGTTTTCCTTCAAAGATAAACACAAATTCATAAATTACACATGATATATTCTTCGAGACATGTGATACTTCAAGAGCACTTTTTATTTTACTATTGTTTTTTCAAGGGTAACATGTTAATATTCTTCTTGAATATTGGGATTTTATTGTCATACTATTTAGGAACAATAACATATTTTATTTAAAATATAAATTATGTAAAGATTTACCCTTTAGGAGCAAAAACATAATTTATGTTAATTCTTATAATATTAAGTTTTTCAGGAACAAGTAATATTTTAACATAATATTAATATTTAAAGAGTTTTACTTCTTTCGAAGTAATAAAATAATAAAAATATAATATTTTTTTCAAGCAATACTACAATATTTTTATAGAATATTGATTTAAATTGTTTCCTTTCAAGAATAATATACAATATTTTTTTGAAATATTATACTGACATATTGAACAAAATAATATTTACATTCAAGCAAATATTTATCTATCATAAATTGGTATAGTCAAATCGGAATAATTAGATCGAATAACTATACTGATTTGTTATATAATTTAAAGTTAAAAAGAATACAGACCTATCTTTAAGTAGAGAAGTTATTTGTAAACTCAATTGGCTAGAATTTCTTATTATTATTATTATTATTATTAGAATTTATTATTATTATTATTTGTTTTAATTGATGGGATTTTTTTCCTTTCTCAACTAACTAGAAATAGAAAGGAAAATAAAATTTGCTAACTCAATTGGGTAGAACTTAATGCTAATAACGTATTATAAACTAGAGAAAAAAGAGAAGAAAACAAAGAAGCAAATATAATTGTGTCTTTTATTGAGAACCAAAACTCTATATTTATAGGGAAGAATTAGGGATACGATGATAATAAAAATTAAGACTGCAGAGAAATAACTGTCACTCACTAATAATCATATTGTCTACAACAAATTAGAGTTTTAAAATTACACGTCAATAATTATTCCTACCTCCGTAAATTATTAATATTTTAATCTTATACGTTATTATAATGCTCACGTTTAAATTTATATATGCAAAAATGAGTTTTAAAACGTGTTATGGTAGTAGAGGTATATAAAGTTAAAGGAAAAATTACATAAATACAATGCTATAAGAATACAAATTCAAATTTAACAAATTTGTAAAAAAGTTTCACAAATCAAGTGTTAAACTATAATAACAATAATAATTGATTTTCATCACCTTTCTCCATTTTCCATTGACCCCACCTACCGGAGCTGCAACGGGGTGAATGCAGCGCACAACAGCCCTCGAAGGCGCTTTGACCGCCACTATGATAGCGTGAGTGACACGTGGAGCGACACTCTCCACTATTTCAGATTTGATCCAATTTTTGTGTAGTCAATTTGATTTTTATTGGTGGTGGTGGCGGCGTTGGTGAGGAGACCCTATTTGTGCACCTTGTAGTAGCCTTGCACTGCGCAATGGTGTTGCAAAGGTGTCGTCGCATCGCACGTAGCGATCCTGTAAGAGGCATCGATGATCACAGTCACACAGCGCAAGTCTACGCATTACAATTCTGTGCAGTGCCTCACAGTGGTGTTGTTGTACGTCGGGATCGATCAGAGAGGCACATGTGAGTGAATGACCTGACAGTGTAGGAGACAAGGAAAGTGCGTGATAATGTAGTTAATCTATTTTGTTGACTACATATGTACGTTTAAACGTTAAAATACACACATTTGTGTTAAAAATTGTGTCAAAATTAGCTTAATAAAGCCCAACCCATTTTTATAACTTAAAAGAAAATAAATTCAACTCAATAAATATCAAATTAGCCCAAAATAACCCAAGCCCATGAATTACATACAGTAATCTGTAGGGTTTTGATGTTTAGAAAAATCAAAAACTAAAATAATTTTTTTCGTAGAGTTGCAAACTATCTACATCGAGCCTGAGCCTCCTTCTTCTTTAGTCTTCCTCCAATTTTACTAGAAAGTGATACTAGTAATGCACAATCCTTTAATTGTTCATGGTTGTGATGATGACAATGAGGTTAACAATGATATCTTGACATCTACTAGAGGTAATAGAAATTCTCAAGATGAAATAAGGGAGCACAATGAAGATGATTTTGCATCGGATGATACGAAAGATGACTTGGATGAAGAAAATGAGATTGAATTGGAATTTGATAGAGTTAAAGAATACTTAGGATCTTTTTAACTCGGTGTTCATGTCCAATCTAATTGTAAAAATTAATTACCAAGTAATTTGAAGAATATATAAAGTTCAAAGAATGCATTATTTAAAATAATATTAAAAATTAGAAAACAGATTAATACTTAAATTCTTCGCATAGGTACGCATATATTTGTAATGCTTGATGCTAAATGAATTACCACACATTACAGATTTTAGAACCTTGCCTACAAGCCCTTCATCTTTTTAAGGACACACACTCACATAAACAAGAAAGAAAATCTAGGGCCGTTGCCCATTTCATGAGCGAGGGTTTAGACTCCACACTACTACCTCCAAC